>CM046377.1:30055676-30074676 GCA_025413485.1 Ficus microcarpa
ATTTGACCAATCAATCAATGACATTAGCCCGAAATTGTCTGTAATAGTGATGATTCAAAGAATTTGGATTCTTCTAGTTCTATTGGAATGCAAATACTTCACAAGAGGATCTCACTTGAAAGAAACGAGTCTGGACTGTCTCTGGATGGAAGCATTGTCAGTGAAATCGAGGGTGAGAGCGTGGTGGATCGGTTAAAACGACAGATTGAGTACGATAAGAAACTTATGACTGCTTTGTATAGGGAGTTGGAGGAAGAAAGAAATGCTTCAGCCGTAGCTACAAATCAAGCAATGGCCATGATAACGAGAACTGCAAGAGGAGAAGGCGGCGCTCCATATGGAAGCACTCCAGTACCTTCGGATGATGGAAGAGCAAGCAGAGTATGATGATGATGAACTGCAGAAGTCAAATGATCTTCTTGCCGAGAAGGAGAAGGAGGTACAAGATCTGGAAGCGGAGCTTGAATCTTATAGGAAGAAGTTTCCGAATGAGCGAGTGTTAGAGAATCTATCCGAGACAAGTGGTGATGTGAATATAACAGATATTGGAGTGGATAACTCGGAATATAGTTGTGTTAAAGATAATACAAGTGTTTCAGTACACGCCGTTCCCGGAAAAACCTCATGACCATGGCAGCATTGGAGTTGCTGACACGACCTCCGAGAACGTGGATAAAGATAACTTGAATTCTTCAATTCTAGAGTTTGAAGATGAAAAAACATGTATCTTGCAATGTTTAAAGAAGTTGGAGAAGACACTTTACTTTCTTTCAGATGATGAACCAAGGTCCAAAGACGATTTTTCCGAAAATAAAGCAGGCAGGATTTGTGAGTTGGGAGTGCTAGATCGAAAGGCTCACGAAAATAGTGGAGCAGAAGAGACCATTTCGCCAACGAAACATGATGTAAATGGAAGGGATACTAGTGAATTCCCTTCCAGCAAGCCAAGCTCTGCAGGGTTATCTCAAGTGACTGATGTAGCTTCTCTTGGAGTTATGGTTTCGGGTCTGAATAAGAGGTTGGAGGCACTTGAGGCCGACAGGAAGTTTCTTGAACACGCAATAAACTCGCTTAGAAATGGCGACGAAGGGCTTCAGTTCATTCAGGAGATAGCTTCTCATCTGCAAGAATTGCGAAAGATTGCAATGCGAAGAGATCAAACCGCCGTGTAAGCTGTTGGCACTTCATAACAAAGTGAGTTCTTAACTTCTGTTCCACTAACACCAAAATAGCATTCGCCTTTTTTTTTTTTCCGATTGAACACTAGTTTTTAACAATGTTTTCTTGCGTTTCTAATTCATCAGATGCAAGTTAGGAAGGACATCTTTGTTCCCAGCGACATAAACAGTTGGAAAACAGACAATACAACTGCAGTGCAAATAAATCTGTTTTTGTTGGATTAACGACTGCAAATGTACAGCATCACTATCTTGTTTTCTCCTAAGCCAAAGTCTGCTCATTATTAAGCTTTTAATACTATCTTTTGCACAAAAAGAAAAAAAAAAAAAACATTTATGAGAAATCTTTCATCCCTGCTTTTTTGGGTGTGTATTTAACAATATGAGTGTTTTGCATTTTACTCAATTACAAGAGAGTTTTGGTGAGGATTTATTTTTATTATTATTATTTTTTTAGGGTGTTTCAAGATGCAAGGGTTTGAGTTCGCTCAACTTGTGTAATTTTTATTTTCATTTTATTTTTCTTGAGTGGAAGAGTGATTTCATTGTGCGAGGGTGATTAATTATTGTGCGTAGAACGTATTATCTTTTTAGTATTATTGACAAGATTAGAGCCAATTAGTTGTTCTGATAATGTTGATAATTGAATTTTATATTTATATACATATATTATCTTTACTTGCATAGGCACATATGTATATATACATAGACACATATTTATATTTATATATGTTTTATCTTATAATCTTAATCGGAATACTTTGACTATTGTTAATGAAGTTAATCCATCTAACTCCTGTCAATGAAAATTTTCTTTAAAATTTTTTTTTTCCTCAAGCAACAAAAAACCAAAGCATATTATTTCCTCACATCTGTGGGAAAATTAAAAAAAAAAAAAATGAAAAAAGGCGAGAATTGTTGTAATAGAAAAAGATGACATCCTCACTAGCTCACTGTATACAGTTTCTACACTTAAACGACAACCCACTACAGAAAAATAAAAGAAAAAGACAATGATTCGACGTAAACCATTTTTTCAACAATGATAATAAAAGGAAACAAAAACAACAATTAATCACAAAACGAAAAACCATTCACAAGAAAAAAAAAAAACACGACCAGCCAGAAGCTCTGGAACAGAGAGGTAATTTTCAGAGCCAGAAAATTTTAATAGAGTTGAGTTCTCACTCCTATTTTTTCACAGAGACAAGGGGGAAAAAAATCAAAAATCTTACTGTCTCTTTTCATTTTCCTCCTTCCTCTTCTCCTTTGAGATCCTTTGCTCCTTCGCTCCACCTCAGCGTCACTTTGTGCTCCTTAGCAATAAGCCTCTCTTTCTCGGCTCGCTCCATTTCGGCCATCTCCATATGTTTCAGAGCAGTTCTTCCCTCTTTTGTTCATAATATTTCTGCATCTTCTTCCTATTACCCACCCATTTCTTGCTCACTATCTCCGGCCACACTGATCTGCGACCAGAGTGTACTAGGGATCCATGAACCTGTAAAACTACATATTAATAACAATATTTCTGCATCTTCTTCCTATTACCCACCCATTTCTTGCTCACTATCTCCGGCCACACTGATCTGCGACCAGAGTGTACTAGGGATCCATGAACCTGTAAAACTACATATTAATAACCACATTTATATTTAAAAGAAAAGGCAACTGAAAATATATTAAAAAAAAGAAATTAGAGAGGACATTGAAGATGACAGACATTTTCCTTTTGCTCTGTTTCGCCTTTTTCTTTTCCTTTACTCTCTCTTTTTTCTTTTCCCATGCACTCTGCTCTCGCCTTTCACTCACTCCCAGTGAAATGAGAAAATCGCTGAAGATATATATGTTTGTTCAGTGTTTTTCTCATTTTAGTGAAGAGAGGAAAAAAAAATGCGAATATGAAAATGTCATTCTTCAATGTCTTCCTTGATTAGTCTCTAATTTCTTTTCTTTTTTATTTTTAATTTCAGTTGCCTTTTCCCTAGTACACAATTCAAAGAGGCATGAGATATTGGAAAAGACATGGTGGAAAACAGGAAGACGTTGCAAAAATATTATGACGGGAAGTGGGAGAAAATAGTGGCAAAATTTGAAGCTGCTTTGAAACAGGTAGTTGAAACGGAGCAAGCCAATACTGAGAAGGAGCGAGTTCTGCTGAGAAAGAGAGGGTCAGTGGTGAGGATAACAGGGTTAGTGATGAGGTGGAGCGAAGCATTTCTAAGGAGAAAAGGAAGGAGGAAGATGAGAAAAGACAGAGTAAAATACACAATAATAACAAAATGAAATATTCCAATAAATAGGATAATAACACATAACTCATTTATTTTTATTTTTATTTTTCAAAACATATACAGTTGTATTTTACTATCTCAAAAAAGGTTTTAATCTCATTGTTGCCTATACAAGTCGAATCGTTTTCTTTTCTTTTCTTTTTTTTTTTCTTCTTCTTTGTAGTGGGTTGTCGTTTAAGTGCAGAAATTGTATACAGCAAGGCAGTGGGGATGTTTGTGATGAACATTTTCATAGCGTTTAAGAAATCTTTCGTAGAGATTATAAAAAAATACAGATTAATAAACAAAATTGAAGAGTTAAACTTCATAATACAATCATAAAATAAACAATAATAACAAAATGAGATATTCCAATAAATGAGATATTCCAATAATTAAGATAATAACTCACAACTCATTTATTTTTATTTTTTTTCAAAACATATAGAGTTGCATTTTGTTATCTCAAAAAAGAGGTTTTAATTCCATTATTGGCTATACAAAATAAAACATTGCAATAAGAAAAAAAATGATTGGAAAAAGAAAAATAAAAATGTTCTAAAAAAAATGATAATGAAGCAAAAGATAAATAAAAGAAGAGTCAATATGAATATTTTACACACATTTTAATTTATATATAGAGTCACATACACACTTGCATCGGCAAACAAGTTTAAAAAAAAGCAAAATAGTTTATTTTTATAAACATTTTTAGCTATAGAACGATATGCTAGCGGCAACATTTATACCTACTTGTTCAAAGTTTTGCAGCAAAAATAAATATAGATAAAATGCTAATACATTTCTAAATCTAAGTTCTCACATGGCAAGTTGTAGTAGGCGTTATCTTAAGCAATATTGGATATATGTCTATTTCCTGCATAATGAGCTCCTAAAACTATAGTATGACGAATGATCATTTCAAAAGCAGACAAAAGTAGGAAATTTCTAAAAAAAAAACTCGATCCAAACACAAATTGAACATGAACATGCTCGAAAATAATGGCAAAATAACATAAAAGCAAAAATGAAATTCAAAAAATTTAACTTTGTTTTGAAACCTGAAGGCGACATCAATAGCTCACAATAAAAAAGAACCATCCCCAGTACACTCTGCTCGCTCATCAGAGAGTAGTGGGATATGGGCAAAGACATGGGCGAAAGACAGGGCGAACTTGCACAAATATTACGAACGTAAGTGGAAGGAAATGGAGGCGAAAATTGAAGCTGCTCTGAACCATGTGGAGATAGCTGAAGCGGACCGTGCCAATGCTGAGAAGGCGCGTGTCGTTGCCGAGAAAGAGAGGTCAGTTCTGAGGTGGAGCGAAGCATTTCTGGGGAGAAGAGGAAGTAGGAAGATGAGAGTAAGAATTCCTTTTTTTTTTTTTTCCTTTTTTTCTCTCTCTGTGTTTTGAAAAGGAGGAGTCAGACATAAACTCTTTCCTAGTTTTTTTCTTCTGTATTTTTCGGTCTAATAATTTTTTCCCGTCTCTGTTGTAGAGCACGGTGGAGTTTGATTTTGAAGATATTGTGGCTCGTCGTTTTGATGTTGAAGATATTGTGGCTCGTTGTTTTTTTCTTTTTTGGAAGGAGAGTAGAAACCGTATTAATGAGAATGTCACTCTGTAAATCCTTAGATTTTTAAGTAAATAATAGATTTATCATTAATTTTAAATAATATATTTATGTGCACAATTTAAAGTGTGAGAGAGAAAAAGAGGAGAAGAGAGACGATGAGATTTTTTTTTTTTTTTTTGTGTGTGTCGTGTGATCATAAATACTTTGGTAACTGATCCGATATCGATAACTGGAGTCAGAGAAGTTCAACGATTTATGTTGAAAATAAAACAAATTATGATGGATTATAAAAAGAAATTTCATTAGAAAGTTTCGGTGATCGGCTACCCAGAACAAAGCCGACAATCAACACCGTATGTGGTCAGTTCACATCAATTAGAGTGTACAAGCTATCTAGCTCTTAAAAGATTATGTTAAAAAAAATTAATTTAGAAATATAAAAAAAACTAAAAAGCATGTAAAAAAAAAAAGTAAAGAAACGAAAAAAATAGATAAATTTTTCATAAAGAAAAAAAGAGTGGCCTGTCAGGTGATAATATTTGAATCAATAAATAATCTTTTTTTTACCCTAAACGATTTTTAAACTTAAACGATGCTATTGACTTTCGGCTTAAACGACCAATGCTTATTCCTCTAATAACAAAAATGACATAGCATTTGAACATGAAAACGAAGACATCCTATTTAAAGGATGGCTATGTCAATTTTTCACTCGGACTATTGTAACTTTCAATTTGAAAATGACGTATCATGTATCAAAATAAAATATGTTAGTCAAAATGATAATATAGAGAAATGGGTATTTAGCACGATGCCTTCCAAACTTATCACTGTTTGGCAATTTAACCTCTTGAATCTCTAATTTTAGTAATTTACTCCCTAAATTTCATAAATTATTGGAATGTAACAACTAAAAATTAATTTTTCGTAAAATTAATTATGAAAAGCTCACATATACCACATGTAAAGATGGAAAATCCATTTCAATTTGAAAATAAAATATGTTTGTCAAAATGATAATATAGAGAAATGGGTATTTAGCACAATGCCTTCTAAACTTAATGTCACTTTTTGGTAATTTACCCGTTCAAGCTTCTAAGTTAGCAATTTAATTAGTCTCTGATCTTGTCAAATTGTTGCAATGTAATACTGTAAATTCATTTTTCGTAAAATTGATCCTGAGAAACTCACATAAATCATATGTGAAGACAGAAAATCCCATTTCCGATCAAAAATTATCAAATATAGTACAAATCCTAATGCAAATATTTCAATTTCAAATAAGGAGTACTTTGCAATAATTTAGAAATTTAAAGGGTTAAGTATCAAAATTAAAGATGAGGGGGTAAATTGTCAAAAAAAAAAAAAAAAAAAAAGAGTAACATGAAAAACTAGTTAAATCCCAAGCTCACGGAGAAAATGCAATATTTATATATCCCACACACCAAAATGCTACGACAGTATAAATAAAACTTAGGAGAACAAACCAGTTCAAGGGCTAAAGAGGATTAACCAAAAAAAAAAAAAAAAAAAAAAAAACACACACACACCATATGCTCAAAGAGTATTAATATGGTTTAAAACCACACAAATATAGCATGCGCGTTACGCGTATTTACCAGCCTCACGTTGTCCTGCTATTCCAATGCATGAATGTATACAATCATCATCGGCTCTTAGCTGATTATATGCAGTGCGTATGTCCTCAACACGGACAAGTTTGTACAATATATGATGCGACATCTTTGATGCATGGTATATCCTGAACATAGAAGATACATGGCCATAGTGTCAATATTGATATAAATACAAATATATATATATATATATCTATGTAATGCAACAGTGAAAATAATTATAAGATGTTAAATTGGCACTTTTCTAATTATGTCTACACACGACTACTTCTAGTTATTGGAGTTGTATATATTTACCTTCCTTGAAGCAGAATCAGGATGCAAATGGCATAGCAAGTTACGCCAATAGGCATTTGACTTGATTTTATCTTCGTGTATCATCAGCAAACATCCTTTTACCTGTGATTACAAAACCTTAAAACGATATATATATTTATATATCTATATACAGGGCCTCACTCTTATTAATTTTACGTATGGACAGGTAAAAATTTTTAAGCTATTTTTGTTCAGAATATAATGGTTATGCATTGTTAACAAATTCAATCACATTAGTTCTTGTATTATTAGTAGCTAGAAGGAAAAAAAAAAAAAAAAAAAAAACTATGTGTAAATATAGCTCATTTTTTCTTTTAGAAAACTTCAGGCATTTAAAAAAAAAATCTTTTAGAAAATGTCACTTTCCTATAAATTACTAATTTATTTTTTTAAAATCCACATTGGATGGTGAAAAAACCATATCGGAGTCTCCTCTACGATTATAATATGTGTAAACTTTGTTTAGAATGATTGTTCATAGTTTACATTCAAAGAGTTGCTATTGCTATATAATATATATATATATATATAAATATTTATATATCAACGGGTTGCTAACCTGGTCCAAATAATGTCGAGAAATCTCTTTGCTACCAAAATCTTTAAGAGCTTCCTTGCAAACATCAACAGCTTCATGAACCTGGATATGTTATGTTGTAAGAAACTCAACTAAAAGATTAATGCTATGTTTGGAGCCTACACTCCAATCAAAAATTTCTATAAGTTTGTTGTCCTTTTCTCTAAAACAAATTAATTTTACTACTCATATATCCAAATCTATCTTAAAATTTCATGCTCTAAAACTACATAACTCTCTTATTTTAAGTGGAAATAAGGTGATGTTTTTTGAAATAAAAAGTTTGCATAGAATGACGAGACAAGATTAATATTTTTTCCCCGAATACTTTTAAAGTTTTTACACTTTTAATATTTTTAACCAAAAGTACATTCATTCACTTATATGCTCCAAACACCAACAAAGGTTTTTAAATTTGAGGAAACGAAACCTTACCTTACACGGAGTTGATACTATAGATATCATGTACCATCCAAGATTTAGCTTATGAAATAAGCGTAAATCCAAGTTTGCGTCAAATGCCAAACCGGATCCAACTACTTCTATGTTTAGGCTGTTGAAAATATCCGAGAAAATTAATACATTCTTATCGTTATTTAACTATGAAATGCAAAGAAGATTATTTAGTATTCCTCAATTAGTTTGCGTGTTATAATATGCAATCGTTTGACAGGATCATGAATATCTTGTTGTCAATTCGATGATAGAGAAATCAAAACCTAAATTTTGGATAATTCTTAAATTTTTGTTTGGATTACATGAGGTTTGTCTCCAAGTAGAATTACCTATCATTTATCATCTCAGCCAGAAATTCCATTGTGATGGCAAAGAAAAGCGGATGATCCCCAAGTTTACTTTGCAAGTGCTGTTCCTCATTGTTCAACTTCGACTCAAGCCAATGTTTCCCATCAATGGTGATACCCCGATAGTTCGGTGTAAGACCCGCGATACGTGCACATGTTCTTTCTTCAGTATCCTTTACAAACACCTGCTCAAAAATCCTTATCAAAACATATAACATCTAATTTTCACATTGCATAAAGTCAATAGAATAGTTATATGAGCTTCTTACATGCATGTGATTGCAATTGGGATGGAGAAGCACTATACATAATTAGATCATATGGTTGTAACTGCATATTAGTAACTACATTCATATTTAAAGGAAAAGGCAAATGAAAATATCTATGAAAAAAAAAAAAAGGGAAACTAGAGACGGACCAAACGTCAGAGGATATTGAAGAAGGACGGCATTTTCGTTGTGCTCTGCTTCGTCTTGTTCTTTAACTCTCCTAATCGAAATGAGAAAACGCTGAAGAAATATAATTATATATATATATATAGTGAGAGAGAGACGAAGGGAGGTAATAGGGGCTGGTCCCCAGCTCTGCTGTGAATTTTGCGCGCAATTTTTCTTTTTCTTTTTCTCTTTTTTTTTTTGGATAATTTACAAAGAGAGGTAGTTACACCACCGGATGGCTTCCCAGATCCCGGTTCCCGGTTCCCGATTCCTTTTTTTTTTGGATAGTTTACAAAGATAGATAGTTACATCACCGGATGGCTTCACAGTTCCCGGTTCCCGGTTTTTTTTTTTTTTTGGATAAATTCCCAGTTCCCGATAATGAGTTGTACTAGTAAGGAACTTTCTGACGCAATAACCAATTATCCCCTCTGGACAACCCCTAATTTGGCTTGAAGGATCCATATGCCCCTAGACAACCCCTCTAGACAACCGCTAATTTAATCAACCGTCATTTAACAACACATTTGACTTGAAGGATCCATATGCCCCTAATTTTGTTGTATGCTAATGAAGGATGCATTTATTGGTCTTACTTGGTTTCTTTTTGAAGTTTGAGATATTTTGCCACCTGACAGGCAACACATGCATTAACTCTGAAATAAACTCTCTGCTTACTTGACTGCTTTCCTGCAACTTACGCTAGTTGTTGCACTATCTGATAACTTTTGGGCCTTAGACTGAAGTTGTTTCAGCCCATGGTTATTGGGTCTGGTGAAGTTCGTTACTAGTATTACTAATTACCGGGATATAGTCACGTGCGCGGAAATTTTCTGAGCAGGGCTACGGGCTATGCCTCCCTGCGTGTGTGTATAAAATTTTGTAATAGAAAAATTACATATAAAAAGAAGAAGCTGAAATGTTAAAAAAAGAATTATTGTCCTACGTATAATAAAAATCCACTGTTCATTTTTTGTAGTAAAAATACACCGTTTTTAAGTGTTGTTTTTGTTTTTGACCGCTGTGTAGCTGATACAAGGAGAAGAGGGAAGAGGAGAGAGAGATAGAGACATGGGTTTTAAAATTTTTTGAGGCTTTTTTGGCTACTGTGCAACTAACACATGGGGAAGGAAAAACACATGGGGAAGGAAAGAGAGAGTGTGTGGGGGAGTTGTTGGGCTTTGGGTCTTTGTCCGGTTGACACAGTCGGAAGAGAAGGGAAGAGAAAGAGGTGAGTGGGATAGGGGAATTTTTTTGGATTTTTTTTTTCCTTTTGCTCGAGGGGAAAGGAAGGAGGAGTGTATGTGTGAGAGAGGAGAGGAAAAAAAAAATATTTTTTTGTATTAATACTTATTTTATATAAAATTTTAAAAAATATATATAAAATCAAAAAGAAAACAACTTCCAAACAGTGAAAATTGAATGTTGAAACCAGTATATTCATTTGACCAAATCTCACTCATCAACACAAAGGAATGGCTCAACAAAATGACTCCAACGAATACATTTTCCCTTTTTTTTCTTTTCTTTTCTTTTTTTTTTTTTTAATTTTATGCAAGGAGCCATTTATTTATTTATTTATTTTTTGGGTATCTACACATCTATTTTTTTCTTTTGGAAGACAGTGAAATACATCATCTTCTTCACTGTTCTTTCGTATCTTATATATATAAAAGAATAGATAAAAATCCACTTTAGATGCTTTGATGGGTCCTATGTGAACATTGAGAATAAGTTTTCTCTCTCTTTCTTTCTTTTTTTTTTTCCTACTTTTTTTTTCCTTTTCTTTGCCGTGGAACCTGTCATTAGTGAAAGACTTTTCTTTTTCATTTTTCTTTTTGTTTTCTCACCTTCCGAAAACAAAATATATTCCTATATTTATAAAATAGTAGATAAAATAGGAGATTGGAGATTGTAATTGCTTTATCATCAAGAAAGAGAGAACATTTTCTTTGTATTCCACACATGGATATATATATATATATATTATTTTAGAATATTAGGTTTTCTCTTTTGTTACCTGTAAAACTACATATTAGTAACTACATTCATATTTAAAGGAAAAGGCAAATGAAAATATCTATGAAAAAAAAAAAAAAAAAAGGAAACTAGAGACCGACCAAATGTCGGAGGATATTGAAGAAGGACACCATTTTCGTTGTGCTCTGCTTCGTCTTGTTCTTTAACTCTCCTAATCGAAATGAGAAAACGCTGAAGAAATATAATTATATATATATATAGCGAGAGAGACGCAGGGAGGTAATAGGGGCTGGTCTCCAGCTTTGCTGTGAATTTTGCGCGCAATTTTTCTTTTTCTTTTTCTCTTTTTTTTTTTTTGATAATTTACAAAGAGAGGTAGTTACACCACTGGATGGCTTCCAAGATCCCGGTTCCCGGTTCGCGATTCTTTTTTTTTTGGATAGTTTACAAAGATAGGTAGTTACACCACCAGTTGGTTTCACAGTTCCCGGTTCCCGGTTTCTTTTTTCTTTTTTTTTTTTTGGATAAATTCCCAGTTCCCGATAATGAGTTGTACTAGTAAGGAACTTTCTGACGCAATAACCAATTATACCCTCTGGACAACCCCTAATTTGGCTTGAAGGATCCATATGCCCCTAGACAACCCCTCTAGACAACCGCTAATTTAATCAACCGTCATTTAACAACACATTTGACTTGAAGGATCCATATGCCCCTAATTTTGTTGTATGCTAATGAAGGATGCATTTAATGAGCGCGATTTTATGAGGTTCTGAGAAGCGATAATGTATTATGCATGAAAGTAATAGGGAAGTGCTTAAACAATAAAATAAATTTTAGTCACCAAAACATGAGGAGAATCTTCTTTTGATCCTTTTTTTTTTTTTAAGCCAAATATTGTATGAAGCAATGAGAAAGTTTGGCTAAGATTCCTATCTAAAGGGACAACTTTTGCGGTTTTTCCAAGTTGATGTGATATTTGTTTGGGATCATATTCCCCCGTTTGCTCTGCTGCAATATTCTTCGCCAACTAACACTGACAACAATTTAAAAATCAACAAGTTGTTGGTGCGTTTCTACCCGAAATCGGAGTTTCATGAAGATAGACACACTGCAACCACCCATTATAAGAGTAAAATCTGCAAGAATTGATGAACTAGGCATGACCACGAGCAAGCCAGAAGCGAAAGCTACTGCCATTCCTAAGATTGAAATGTAGGTTAGTGCGGCTGAGAGTATAGTAAAACGCAGAACAAGATGGTAATTATTCTCTGTGGAGCTGAAGAACTGAAGCAGAACGGCGGCAGTTGAGCAATAAAATGCTATCGAATCAGCCACAACAAACACCTTGAAAAATGTCATGTTTGACAATTTCCTTCACTACAAACATCCCACATTGTAGAGAAATAAAAAGCAACCACCCGCTACAAGAGTCTAATGTGCAAGACTCGACAAGCTCGGCATCACCACATGCAAGCCAGCGGTAAAAGCAACAACCATCCCGAAGACAGAAATATATGTTAGAGTGGCTACGATTCTTGTAAATCGTAGAAGAAGATGGTAGTTGTGCTCGACAGAGCTGAAGAACTGAAGCAGAACTGAGGCACTTGAGCAGTAGAAAGCTATGGAATCTGCTACAACAAACACTTTGAAAAATGCCCTTTTTGACAAAACAGCCAATCCAATATTAGAACCATCGTCTTTGTAGCCTCCAGGTATAGTCAATGCTGCTGTGAATGTTACCGTTGCAATGAGAGCTGCAACGAGAAGATGGGTGTTGAAGATTTTCTTCAGCCGCCTAGATTTCACGGCTTTGTCCATTGTCGGGATCTTATGATCAACTGTCGAAGGATGATGACTAAAGAAGTCTTTATCGTCGTCCTTTATTGGTTGTCCATGGTTTGACTTTGATCCCTCTTTGGTATCTGTGAAATGGCGCCTTCCATTTTCCACTCTGTAGACAAGTGACTGTAGAGTTTCTCACCCGCCTTGTCGTTCCAACTTCTTAATAAGCCAACATTGAAAAAACCAATGTCAATCACATGCTATGAAACTAGTTCGATTACACAATTAAAAGGAGTTCAACTTCTTCATGAAGTATTGATAACTAAACCATAAAAATTCTCAAGAAATAAGATAGATATTGAAGGGAAAGAAAATGTTTTGTAAAATCCTCTACCATAGGAGACCTACCCTGATAAGTTCTCCTATATTTGCATTTGTTCGAACTATGTCAATGGGCTTCAAATACTTGTGATTCGTGGCCCTCTTGTCGACTCTACAATCATCCACTAGGATCATCATAATCCAATGCTTTTTAAGGCCAGCAGCTAGATGCAGTGGCGTGTTTCCATCTTTATCTGCTACATTTAGCATGAACTCTAGATTTGGCGTCTTGAGAATGTACTTGATAACTTCGAGTTTCCCTTGGACAACTGCAACATGAAGAGCTGTCCAACCTCTGTCGTCAACTAAATCAGAGGCCTGTGGTCTTTGTCGAATAATCTCATTCATTACACGGACGTGGCCTTCTTTAGCAGCAATATGTAGTGCAGACATGCCTTCCTTGTCCCCGAGGTTTCAACAGAACTATACTTCTGTTGGAGAATAAGTTTAGTGGCTTGAAGATGGCCCCAGTATGCAGCAAAATGAAGAGCAGTCCACTTGATCAAATTTTCTTGTTCTTCTGATAAAGCAGCATTTTGAGTCTCTTCCCTCTTTAGTAATAGTCCCACAATATCTAGCATTTGGAAAGAACAATTAAACCAGGAATTAGGATTCATACACTCTTTTAATGCGATTTTCTATCTTAATATCGGTACAATATCAGGTCCATAATGAGCTCCATCTCAAGTTGCTTAACATAACTTAAAATGTTATTTTGGGTGACCCCTGAGAAAGAATTTCAGCTGAACTCTTATTTTCCATTATGCAACATGAGAACTAGAGTGAGAAATTACCAAGTCAAAGAACCAAAAACTATGCAGACTAATTGAGAAAGAACAATGATAAATTATACCAATTTCCATTTTCCGAGTCCGAGGTAACCTTCCAAAGTATCCTTCAGCATGCAAAAGAAAGGCTTCGCAAGGTCTCGACAACAAATCTGGCACATGATGTTCCAAAAATCTAGCTGCGGCAAAATATAACGAGGAAATCATTTAAGCACGACACAGAGATCGATATGGGGAAATCATTTGAATTCAATATGGTGAAATTACCATGATGTGTCCGAATCACAGCAGCATGCAAAGCATTCATACCATTAGAATCACGACACAAAGATCGATCGGAGAAACTCCATTTTTCTATAACATATTTAGCAATATCGAGAAAGGGCAATAAGTGAAACCGTCTAGACTGTAGTATCCTTGAAAATGAGGCAAAGGGATCAAAACAACTTTATTACAATTATTGATAGAATTCTTTTATTGAAATTATATCGCGAAAGATAATAATTACATAGCCTTAAATTTCTGAATAAATAAAAAAGGGAATTACATAAAGAAGGAACCAAATTGTTTCACACAAGAAATAATTAATCTTATAATTCAAAGAGATGACAGAAATAAAAAGCACAAGCTTAAACCATAAACAAACTCATTATTGATATTGAGATTCTGAAGGTAGATCATGAAGAAAATCACCCTCTTTTCCTGAAGGAGATTATCCTTTTGCTTCCAAGACTTGATGCCCTCCTAATCTTGAGCTTAGCGCGGTTAATATAATCTGAAAACATGTCATTAGCATCAGCTTTCTTCTCTGCATCATAATAATCATAAACCTCATCTGCTTCTTTTGGGTACACAATCTCTCCACCATCACTGCCGACATTTGACATGGCTCGGATCTTTATCTTGGCGTGGCTTATGTAATCAGAGAAGGCCTCGTTGACATCCAATCCCGATCTGCTGCTGCCTTGTTGATAAACATGTTGTCCAACATTTCGAGCACCATAAACTGAACTTTGCTTGAGTTTTTCCAGCTCCAAAAGATGGGTTGGTTTTGATTCACTACTCGAAGCAGAATATGCAGGCAGATAATCTTGTTTCTGGTGCGAGTGACGATCCTTACGAGAACTCGAAAATATACAACAGAAGATTTCATTACAGCCACAGCTAGAGTGATCTTCACTGTTTTCCATGTTGATGTGTAAGGAACAAAGAATGAGAGAGGTGACTTTTGTTGTATGCTAATGAAGGATGAAATTAATGAGTGCGATTTCATGAGGTTTTGAGAGGCGATTAAATACTGTGCATGAATGAATAGGAAAGAGCATAAATAAAATTATATCATTTAGTAGCCAAAACATGAGGAGAATCTTCTTTTGATCGTTTTTTTGAAGCCAAATATTATATGAAGAAATGAGAAAGTTTGGCTAAGATTCCTATCTAAAGGGACAACTTTCACAGTTTTTCCAAGTTGATGTGATGTTTGTTTGGGATCATATTCCCTCGTTCTCTCTGCTTCAATTTTCTTCGCCAACTAAAGCCTTAGAGAAAGCTATGCACCTAGCACTACCTAAACAATATAAAAATCGACAAGTTGTTAGGTTGTTTTTACCCGATCGGAGTTTTGAAGTACTAGTTTTCAAAAGCAATGAAAGACAGACTTGACAAAAAGAATCTAGGAAGTATGTTAGGAAGAAACCCGAGTCCTCTTTAAGGTTTTTTTAGGCACGGAGAAGTCATGATTCTGATTTCTACCAGTCTATAATTGAATTGTTTTACCAACTACAGCTCTTAGCAACAAGGGAGAGACAGACTTGATACGAGAAAAAGGCAATTATTCTCTTTGCAAACAATTCAATGGTAGACCTGGTAGAATCACGACTTCTCGGTGCCTAAAGTAACCTTATAGATGACTCAGGTTTCTTCCACTACACTTCCCAGATGCCCCATTTTTTTTTTTTTTTTCCTCAAGTCTAGCTGGTAGGAAAAATCAAATATGTCTCTCCTATATTGCTAAAAGCTGTGGTAGGAAAAGGATTCAGAGAAAGGCATTCCAAAATATCGAAATATCTGCCAAAGCAGCCGTTGAAGTTGCCTATACAATGTATACATAATCTTTGTTGTAGGTATATTAGCTGTATATATTCCCATCAAGACTTTGTAAAGCAGATGAATTGAGCAATGTTACAATTAAGTTAGATAGCACATAGGTTCGTATCAACGAGCATACGGTTTTGCAACTAAGAAATGTTGCGTATTCTTATTCATAGTAATATGTACAAGTGTTGTAGCCCATAGCATACGTCATCTTCTCAAGCATATATCAAAAGCTGTGACATCGATTAGTAAGAAAGAAGAAATTGAGAGAATATAGGTCACCATTTGAATTTGAACACATTGTGTAGAGTACAATTACATTGTGTAGGGTACGATTGTGATGACGCATTTTACACAGACATTTTTTCAATTTCCTCTTCACGGGAAAAAAAAAAAAAAGAAAAAAGACTACTCGTTAAAACAATAGTGTGGCAACTGCTAACCTGTATCGATGAGGACGTTTCTTCCAAGAAATAATAAAGGGCATAAACGATGCCTAGCAGGGACGAAGCCAAAAATAATTGTCTTTATGTATGTGGGTGGGGCGATATGTAAATTTGTATAAACAAGGGCTAAAAAGAAAGAAGAAAATGTTGAGGGGGGCTACATGTAGATTTACACAAAAGTATGTAGGCTAAAAAGAAAACGGTAAAATTGAGAGCCCCCCTAGGCATTCATTGGCCTTGTCCATGCCTAGCACTACAACTCGCATGGTGCGTGGGTTCTTCATGTAAAATAAGTGGTCAATAATGGTGGAGTCAGAAAATTTTTTCAACAGGATATTATGAAAAACAAGATAATTTTTCATTTTTGCGAACATAGTTGTATATTTTAATTATTGATTGAGGCTACAATTATAATTTTTCTTCTAAAGTGGGAGGGGAGCAAAACTCTAATTTGAGAATTTGTAGCAATAAAAATTAAATTTTGAAACTTTGAGCGTCACTCATTAGTACGTTGGCTCTGTTGCCAGCACCAATGTGGGACTCATCCTATATGAGTTGTGATGCTGCATACCAGTGATACCCGACAATAATTTTTGGGATGTCCTGGGGCCAAGGTGAGGAGAATTGACTTCTGGCTTTTTGTAACCCATGATTTAGTTTAACTCTGACCATTGTTTGGAAGTATACAATTTCCAATCAAAGAAGACAGGCACATATTTCTTCTACAAAAAGTTTGTTCTCAGGGCTAAAACTGAAAATGTAAGGTTGAAAACATAAACTACAAGTAGCAAAGTTTTCTCCTGTCCTCACCCTCTCTTGTAACACCCCTTTTTCGAGGAAAGACCGTGGCCTTTGAGCAAGTAATAGGCATTGTAGCCTATTTTCAGACAAAAATACAAAATGGGAATGGAAAAGGACAAGAGAACACTGTTTGTAGCCAAATTAGCGAGCCCCGAATTGTCAGGGAAGACTGCAAGTGAACCATGCACAAAAGCAAGCACCATTCCCACAAGCGACAACTCTGTCAAGACGGTCAAACAGTATGTAGGGTACGTGAAACACAGGCGTCTAGGCCAAGCTGCAGCCAAAAAGTGGACAAACATGGAAGCTGCTGAGCAACCGAAAGCCAAAGAATTAAATAGCAGAAACATCTTGAAAGCCTTTTCTCCGCTTGAAATCGCCATGCCTTTCTCATTGTATACACCGGGCATTGAGAAGGCTGCTGCGAATGTGACTGTTGCTATTATTGTTGATACCAATAAATTAAGGCCGGCCATGTTCTTAAGATCTAGAGAGTTTGTTTCTGGTTCATCCACTTTGTAGTAGTTGGTTGCTGCGGTGTGATCACTCGCTTCAACCATTTTCCCCTTGTATTCACTCTCCGTGTCTCGTAATTGCTCATAATCTTTTATATAGATTTTCTCTGCTTGGGAACTCACTCTTGTTACCTTTTGTTCCAAACTTGGTAGAGCGCCCTGAATCTCCAGTGCTGCCATACTCAGAGTTTTAAGCTGTTCAAAGAAAGCGAACTTGTTAGATCTTTCTATACCTTAACATTATATCATCGGTACTAGAAATTTAAACCATCTTAGCTTACTATTTCAAGTTCTGGAAGCTGATTGCTCGATCGAATGATGTCAACGGTGGTCATTCCTGCCTTGTTCAGAGCCCCTTTGTCAACTCTTGGATCCCTTGCCAGCATTTCCAGAATCTTGGCATGGCCTCGAAGCGCGGCTATATGCAGAGGCGTATTTCCCTCTCTGTCTTGCTCATTAATAAGATCTTGAAAAGCCAGTGTCTGGAGGAGGAATTTCACTGCATTTTTCTTTCTACTTTCCACTGCGACATGAAGAGCTGTTCGGTCTTTGTCATCTAACAACTCACACGTATCCGGGCATTTCGTGATTATTGATTTCATAACATCAACATGTCCTTCCTTGGCTGAAATGTGAAGAGCAGACATGCCTTGTTTGTCCTTAATGTACACAATGGAAGAATGATTGATCTCCAAAAATAGTTCCACGACCTCGAGATTCCCCAAGTGCGCTGCATAGTGAAGCGGTATCCAACCAAATCCATCAGCTTCCACCATTGAAGATGGACATTTCTTCAACACTTTTCCCACGAAATCTGCTTAGCAAGAGGGCGTAATTGTTAAGAATTTGCATTTTTAACTCCCTAGACAAAACATGAGGACTATGTCTTGACCGAAGATTCATTTACCTGCACCGGTGATCACTAATTCATGCTTTGAGAGAAGAAACTTGAAGTGAGAACTTATGAATTGATAAATATAGGAGCGTTTATTCCAAAATAATGGAAGAGTTTGTTTATCAGTGGACTTGAACTGAGTACCTGCAAGATAAATAGTGTTAGAAAAACATAAAAGAAAAAATTAAGAGAAATAGTAATAATGATTCTAACGAACTTTTATGTGTGCGAATCACGGCTGCATGCAAAGCGTTCATGCCGTTCCTTCCTCCATAAGTGCACTTTGGAGCAGTCTCAAGTACATGAAGAGCAACTTTGTAAAAGCCTCTATCCACAGCCAAGAACAGAGGAGATTCTCCGGCATTATTCACAAAACATGTCAAGTCTCGGTCTTCATCAATCAGCAACATGGCAACCTCATAATGACCATTCCGAACTGCTTCATGAAGAGCTGTGTCACCCTTCAAGTTGGCCATCCTCATTAGCCTTCTGTCCGCTTCAAGCTCTTGCTCTTTCG
>CM046377.1:30074776-30179776 GCA_025413485.1 Ficus microcarpa
TTATATTAGCAATTAGCAAATAGCAAGAGTCCAAGAGAATTGGGTTCCTGATTTGTTGAATTTTAGAATATTTGGATGTCTTTGACTTGTAAAATAAGCTTATAATCTTCTTTCTTTAACCCCCACACCCAAAAAAAAAAAAAAAAAAAAAAAAAAAAAAAGGCGTATTAATTGTTGTCCACGTGGCTTTAATAGAGTATTTTTAGTCCCGAACACCGGCCGGGCTTTGTCCATCCTAATCCACAGCAGGGATACGTTCATCCTAACGCAGCACTGTGTTTTTACCCAACCCATCCAATGACGACACTTCTTTTACATCTCTTAGAAAATTCTATTTTTCTTGAATTAGTATATTATAGGAGAAAGTGATGATAGAAATCTTGCAGTGTTTAAGAAATTCACAAATCTTTATACTTCTGTAATCATAAAAGGGTATTCATCTAGATTTGTCTCTCTCTTTTTAATACCGATTTATCAAGTTGATCAAATAGTTGAAGAATTATGTTATGGAGTCCGATGTTGTAGAATAATCGTTATGCTGCAATCATTTTTCATTCTTTTATTTTTTTTAAAAAATTTTTAGAATGCATAATCTTGGATACTTAATATTTTGTTGCATCATTTGCCTGGGAGAAGGTGATAAACCATGGATGAAGCCTGACCCGTGTAAACTGTAAAACACTTGAAAGAACGCTAATTGCAACGACAGAAGGATTAGATGGCCACTCAATACATAACAATAGACCAATTGACCCCATCTGTTAAATAGAAAAAGAGATCAACGATCTCCTCACATCTTCATCTAACATTATTATAGAAATCTTTTGAATCATAGATGGAACAGAGAAAAAGATCAGACACATTTTTGTTAACAATTCACTATCTCAGAGAATAAATGTGGACAATAACAATCAAACGTCTTACAGATAGAAAAGAAAATTATTAAGCCTTTTATCTTTTACCAATATGTCGCCACCATTAGTGATGATTTAATACCTATTGAACTTTAACCTGAATAACAAGATTTTTTCTTTCCTTTTTTTTTTTTTTTTTTTTTTTTTTTTAGGGGACTAATAACAAGAATGTTATGCTATCTATTATGTTTCGAAGTAGTATAGCTTTCTCACCGTCAAGACCATGTAAACCAAGGCCCCCAAAAAAATAATTAAAAAAAAATTTTACACCCTTTCTACAATTGATGAAGTTATCTGAGGTAACTACAATTGTAGAAGAGACCAAGTTGGGATGATCTATAAGAAAGATATCTTAGCCGGGGTGCTTTGGCAGGAACTTCAAACCGGCTTCTGGAACTTTCCATGGACCCACACCCTTCGCATGCTCTTCCCATTTCGACGATTTACCGACTTAATGCAACAATAGTCAAGCTCCAGCTGACAGATTCATAAGTGATACAAAGAAATATCATTACGCAACAGAAAGGTAGTATTTGAAATCTATGCTAATGGATGCTGGTTGCAAAGAAATCTGAGGGCGATATCATAAATTTAGTTGCATCTATCTGTAAACATCCATTCTTTTGCAAATTTGTGTACTCAGCAGAGCAGGCCAGCCAGCATGGATAACAGTCCTATCGAGAAAATTACTCACCTCAATGAATCCGGCTCCCACGAATAAATCCCTCACAGTATCCAAACAGAAGAAATTAGAAAGGGTTCCGTCTGACCGCAAGTATTCCCTTGGTCCGACTCTTTGCTCGTGCTCAAATCGAAGCATGGTCATATCATATAGACCTGAGTTTCATCAGAGACAAGGTTTGATTTTTAAAGAGCACATATCGTAAAAGAAGCGTTTCAACTCTCAAACCACTAGTTATCTAATCTTTTCGTTACCATAATCCCTAAATAAGAGTAGGCCTCCAGGCTTTAAAACTGAAAAACATTCCTTGACGGCCATGGGCATCTGCCTAAGCGGTATTGCTGACAGTGTGAATATCTGGCACATTACATCAATATAAGAAGCAAATTTAGAAATCTAACTAGAATTCTCTACATTCTCTAGTTTTAACTGACGGAAGAGATGATAGAACCAATGAACCTCGGTCACACAACATGGAAACGATACAATATGACATGACACAAGCATGTTAATATGACGGTTGTTGAAAACTATAATTGGCATAACATTCAACAGTTTAAGTTTCATAGTTTTTGAGAAGAATTGCTTTGAATAGCTTGCTTATTGATTCAAACAGGGCAAGTAGAAAATATTTATTTCTATCAAAAAGAACAACTAGAATTAAAATTATCACAAAGACATTGAAGGCTAATTAAAAACAGAAGGGCTTAAATTTAGGGCTTATTGCGAATTATGGCTTGTATGGGAAGGAAAATTACCTACCAAGGTAACAAAATTCACTCCACCTATGCAGCATACACTTTCTTTCAACGAATCTGAATCATCAGAACCTGCTAAATAGTTATTCACTCTAGCATCTGGAGAATCAATGAAAGACTATTGGGCCATGAAGCTTTAGGTTTATTAAGATAAACAAACAGGTGAAGCAACCAACCTGATAACCGTGTCTTTTGCGTTTGGAGATTTAACCCTCGGCATCGGTTGCAGGCCAACCAAGACGGAAACCCGGTAACAGGTAAGTCACAATAAAATGGGTGGAAACGATGCTTGCAAGCCACCACATTAGAGGCTTCCACAATCTCTTTCGCCTCTCAAGAGTCTCAGAGCTACAATCACAACCGTAAACAACGGCATTTTCATTGCCACTGCAAAGAAAAATGTTGCATTTGTAAGGGATAAACAAATGAAAAGCCAGCTGTAAAATGCGAAACCCAAATGAAAATTAGCCATCTACTTTCAGTTTTCCATAAAATCCTATGAAAAATATGGCTGTAAGAATCGAACAACAGTGGCAGAAAACTGAATTCCTCACCGTAAAATAGGAAGAACAGTACTGCCATTACCACATCCAACCTCCAGAACCTTGGAGTTTTCTTCTTTGCAAGAGACTAGTTCAGGGAATTCCTTCAACAAATAACGTCTCTCCTGGAATATATATATATATATATATATATAACGAAGCATGAAAAATTGTTAGAAATTGCAACAAAAAAAGCAATACAATCACTGCAGGGAATTCCTTCAACAAATACCGTCTATATATAAATATATATGTAAACAAACCATGAAAATTTGTTTGAAATTCCAACAGAAAAAGCAATACAATCACCGCATTTATAATCGCTGCATAATCAAACTAAAGTAATGATAAGAAATGCAGAAACTTGAACGGGTTCTGATTCGAAAGGACGAAACTTTAATCAAAATTTGCCGTGATTAAAGAGAAAAGAGAGAAGTGGAACCTTGAAGAACTTGCCGGAAGAATGGCGGATGTGGAAGCGTTTCCAGGCGTCAGAATCAGGTTGGGATTTCGAAGAAGAAGAAGGAGAATGAAGGTGAAAGGGGAGGAAGTGGTGGGCAAAAGCGGGGTCTTGTTCGACGTCAGCACGGAGGTCTTCCCAGTCGAAGTCTGTGCTGTGGTACTCTGCTTCCCCTTTTTCTCCGCTCATGTTCGATTGCAGATTCTCCCCTCTCCAAGTCCTCTTCTTTTGGAAAGATCTTACCCTACTAAATGGCATTTTTTTCTTTTTTCTTTTTTTCATCAGGATAGTCTCCACGGCTGTTTATTGATTATTTTTACATAATTTTTATGCATTTTTAAACAAACATATAACTTGTTTAGATTCATAACTCTACATAAAATGTAGATGAAATTAAGTTACACTCTGCAGTATATGTTCTAGACTAATTGGTACATTTAAAAAGGTTAATTCGTTTTTTTAGTTATTATTACGAAAAGTGTGAAAGTGGAGAGATTTTTTTTTTTTTTTTTAAATACTTTACTTAATAGACTCTCCTTTTATATATTCCAACCAAACAGAACATTTTAATAATTTCATTTTAAAATATATTAGGGTTAATTTTTTCCCAAAAAAAAAAAAAAAAAATCTGCCTCTTTACTAGATAAAATCAATTGATCTTTTTGAGGGTTCACATCTTTGGTTGATGGCATACACACACAAACATATATAGTTGGGGGTTTGGTAAATTGCCCAAACTACCATGTGAAATAGTAAATTGGATTAAAAAACCAAGATAGTTTCATTACATTATGAAACAGCTCAAACAAGGAAAATGGTTAGCTTGGTCTAGCAGCTGTATTCTCTAAGTGAATAGTAAGTTTTACATCTGTAAGTTTGAGCTCTATATTTTGGTGTGCACTTTCTGGAGACTACCAATAACATTTGATACCACTAATTTCCCCCTCTTCATTAGCCTTCAGCAGCCCTTTGCAACACCCTTTGAAGTTCATCCGCCAAACCTTGCAATACAACGGGTTTCCGAATCAATCCGTTCATTCCCATCTGCAGGCACCTCTCCTTCACATGCTCCTCCGCGCTCGCTGTGACGGCTATTATAAATGGCCAGTTGCCGCTGCGGAACTTCCGGATTCGCATTGCCACTTCGAAGCCGTCCATCTCAGGCATATGGATGTCCAAAAGAACGACCCGACTACTGTTCTCAGCAGCTGCAACAGCACTAAGACACTCGAAACCAGAAGATACAGCCAGCACTTGACAACCCAGCTTCTCAAGCAGCTTCTTCGTCACAGTCCTGTTAACATCATCATCGTCAGCTAGTATAACTCGGAGGCCTCTGAACTGTGGGTTGGACCGCGGCTGATCTAGTGAACTTCCAGGAACAAAGCTGCTTCTTCCAAAAGAAGGTCGGGTTTGAAACCGGAGAACTAGTGTCATGCTTCCTGCAAAACCTACTTGGTTTGGAGATATCCAGATATCACCTTGCATCATCTGCAGACATTTCAAGAAAAATTTAGAAGCTGCAAAATTTACCAGTATCAACAAGTTAACAAAGATTCTTGTAAACTTCTATATGACTTACCAATTATGCACTAATTTGTACATACACAATTGAACTTGCACCTCAGATCAAATGTCAATTCGCAGAAATTTTAAAGGCACCAACTTTCAGTATCACAATGTCAGTTTCAATGGAGGAAAAATGTTGCCAATTTAATTACCTCCAAAGACAGCCTAGTTAGCACCGCAAATAAGATCAACCAAAGTACCAGAAATCGAGAATGACCTAATAACTAAGACGCAACGGATTGCAAGGGCCGTAATACATATTCAACAAAATGAATGACTTAACAGTTAATGTACATCACTTTCAGTTTGATAGTGGCAAATCAAATATAGCATCAAAGACGAAATACAATATGCAAATATGTCAGTATACGGACAAAGATTTCTTACTTGGACAAGCCTTTTGCATATGCTGAAGCTCAGACCCTCCTTAACTTCGCCGCTATTATGCCTCCTACTAGCATAATCTGTTTCCGAGGTTGATCCGTAGGAAAGAGAACCGGCCCTAGTGATCTCAAATTCAAACTTTATACTTACAAAATAATCTGCTGCTATACTCGGTCTCCACATCCCCTGAAACTTGTCAGTTCTGCCCTCACTACCACTCTCCAAGAAAACCCGAAACATGACGGTCCCTCCTCCGTTGTGGATGCTTAATAGATACCCAACCATATGCAAAATAACTTGAAAAGCCCTACCTTCATCACCTATCACTTGATTAGGCAAAGAGCTCTGGACGTCGGTTTCAAAACCAAAGCCTTTATACATACACAAGCACTTGACAAGGCAAACGGCTTCCTTTACCATGGAATGCAATTCAAAAGGCCTCATTTGCAATGGGAACTTTCCATCGTCTTTCGCCGGAATGTCCATGACATCGTTAATCAAAGTTGAGAGAACACTGCTGGTCTTAATCATTGTGTCTATGATAGTCCTCTGCTCAAGGCTAATATTCTCGTCTTGGAACATCGAAAGCAAACCCAAGATTGAATGCATAGGCCTTCTCATACCATGACTCATCACCTTCTGAAATGTGTTCCTTGCTTGGCTGGCCATCATCGCGTTCTTCTTGGCCTGTTGCAATGTGCGATTTTGCTCAGCGAGTTTTTCTCTCATCAACTGGGACTCTTCGAGAACACTGGCGTGAGAAAGGGCCACAGCGACCTGGTCGGCCACCACTTCCACTATCTCCAACTCGTGGTAGCTCCAAAGTCTAGAATTTGCAGCTGGGAGAACCAAAACCAATATGGCAAAACAAGTATCCACCGTTTCCGGAGTACCACCTTTAAAATTTGAAACCCGAAGCATTGGCATCCGAATTGCAGCCACAGCACCCGACTCCCCAAACTCACCTCTGCTTGCATTCCCAAGTGCTGATTCAGGTCTCACTATTCTCACCCCCTTGTTCTCTATTATCTCCGAGACATCAGGGTCACTAATAGGTATAGACTGAGGGTAATTCACCGACGATCTCGGTTTCAACTCATGGAAGAGGTTCATATATGCCCCGTCCTCATTTGGCATCCAAACAGCACAGTTGTACAACTCCAGCGTCTTGGAGAGCTCAACCAGAGTAGTATACAGGATGGTGTGTTTATCAAGCGACTTCCTAATCTCTCTAGTCAACATCCGAACGTGCCAACTCGCTTCCTTCTGCTTCTTCATCATCCCAACCTCTTGGTCCAATTCCAACACATTCTGCCTCAAGAACAGCTCTCTCACTTTCACTTTGAGCAGAAGAGGGATCAAGGTCAAGAGGGTTATGGCAGTTGCACAAGAGACCAAGGCTGTGAGGAATTTCGCAACGGTGAGGGACAACATCAGTTGGAACGAATGCGGGCCGTAATAAGTCCATCCGTTGAGCAAATGGGTCAACCCACAAAGGACTATAAATGCAATAAACTGAAAGAGGACCCATTTGAAAGGAAGGTTTGACGAGCTAACAAAGTAAAGGAGCTCAAGAGGGATTGAAAAGTAGGCCACTGCAATTAAGAAATCACTCACTCTCTGACATTCTAGAATCATTTGTAAGCTCCAAAAGCCCTCATCATCACAATTACAATTGGGAAAGTCACTATCATTGGCTGAGACAGAGACAATGAGATAAGAAATAAAAAATCCAATAGCGAAAGCTCTTAACATTGCCCCAGGTAACTGCTACTTCAAACCATATTCTTCTCTAAAAGTTCCCACTTTCAGAACCCCCCCAAAAGCTAGAAAAAGTACTCTAAGAAAAAGAAATTGATGAAAACTAACCCGAGTTTAGTTTCCCAAGTACAGAATTTCGAGATCTGAGAAACCCACCCGGTTTTTTTCCCTAAGAAATGGCTTTGCTCACCTGCTCAAACACCAAAAATGTACTAAAAAGATATAAGTATTGCTTTTCTATAATCTATGGAGTTTCTAGCTTATGGACCCTCTCAAGGAATCAGGCAAAAGATGATAACTTGAATCTAAACTCTGTGATTCCCTCAACCGGAAACCGACAGAAACCGCTCTCGGTTCTTCAGTACATGCAAAATATCTCAGATAAAGGAAAAAACAAAGACTAAAAGGGCAAAAAAAGGAAAACCAAAAAAGAGCGACCTTGTGCCACTTTCTCACCAAAACCAACCACCAAGCCACGCCCACAGATCAAATCTTCAAAACCCAGAAAGCGAAATTGGAAAAGCACTCTTCAAATGCTTCCCGTTTACAGATACGTCTCACTTTCTCTGTCTAAACCAGACTGCGTCGGCCTAGAGAGAGAGAACTGACAAAAAACAGAAGCGAGAAATTCTGGGAAAATGACCGAGTGGCGTCAGAAAGACTGGAGTTCCACGAGAAAACGGGGGTTTAAAGGCTTAAAGTGGAGGATTTTGAATGGGACCCACAAATTTTTACGTGAAGAGAACCTGGACCTCCTATGGAAATTACTTTCCTTCTCTTTGTTCGATACCTTGTCAGATGTCTCGGACAGACCCACAAAAGCTCTTTTAACTCCGTTAACGCATATTTTTTTTATTTCTTTTTCTTAAATTAAATTTCTAGTCAGAATTATAAAACAGTGTAAGCGCGTACTCGTGTTTCACGTTGGGTTGTGTCTTGTCGACCGTTCGATTGGTGAAACGTTGTGGTGGGGAAAGTGATGAACGGTGCAGATTTTGCGATTTCCACTCGGGGTGAGTGAGTTGAATCGGAGAGCATGGTTTTCTTTATCTGGGTCACGTGGCGCACGTGGTGTGATGCACGCACTTCGGGATGCACAAATATGGATTTGTGTTTACGATGTGATGTTTATGGAAATACGGATGAAAATAGTATTTATTTTAAATATATATATATATATTTTTTGGGGTATTTATGCTTTTTTCTAAAACGTGGTGCTGCAATCAAGGCCAAGTCGGTGGGTTGATCATCTATTAGAGACACTGCCCCACAAGAATTTTAGACTTTTCTTTTTCTTTTCTTTTTTCTTTTTTTAATTTATTGAATTAATAATAAGTTGAAGAACGATAACAAATTTCTAAAATGTCATCGTCATGTTCAAAGAGGTTCATCAAGAGCCACTGGATCACGAGTTTGAATTGTTGAAGTCTTTCAACTGTGGTTGTTTATATTCCACAATTAATAATGCCACTCAAATGTTCGACCAAATATTCTTCCAGTTGAAACGGAAAGAGTGTACCAAGATAAGATTAGGAAATTCTCAACATTTTCCGTTAAAAACAAAGAAACTATTTGACTATATACTTCTTTGTTTTCTTTTAAAATATATATATATATATGTTTTGAATATGTACGTCCCTGATTTTTCTTTAAAAATAATTAAAAATACCACTTTTAATCTTTAACTTCTAAATTCCAATTTAAGAAATATATAAATTATCATTATTTTATTAATATATTTTTAAATAATTATTGCATCGATTCATTATATCAATTAATAAAAAATAACAACTTATCATTATTATAATATTTAAAAATTAAAATTAAAATTGATTTCCTGACACTGTCCTTTCTCTAAATTCATTACACGTTGACATTTTAACACCACGGGTTGGGAGAAGTTCAACACGGTAACATGTTGTACAAAGCAAAGAAAAAAAGAAGAGAGAGTGAGAGAGAGAGAGAGAGAGAGAGATGGAAAGGTTGAAAAGAATTCGAGAAAGCGAACAAAAATTTAAAAGGTCGATCCGAGACATTTGGCCAATCAATAGAGAGCCTGATCTAAGCATGAGAAAACAATTATTAAAATTAAAATTAAAAAAAAAAAGTGAAAAACAGTAATCTCCTACACTGATGGAGCCAGCCAAGTGCAAACGAATCAGAACCCACCATCACCATGAACTCGTCCCCAAACAATCCCTATCACCATTTGGCATTGCCAATTAAGAATGTAGGTTCCCTTTTCTACAGAGAGAAAGCAAGAGAGAGAGAGAGAGAGAGAGAGAGAGAGAGGGGGGTCCAGGGCTTGATAAGTAACGAGCGAGCTTTAGAGTAACTTTTTGTTTGTTTGCACGCATAGATTCAAAAGAAAAGAGCTCTTCCAAACGCAAAAGTCTCCTGTCCCAAAGCTTTTTTTCCTATATATCTATAAAGTTAGCTTTTTCCAATGACAGGACTAGTGAATATGCAAAACCACCCCCCCCCCCCCCCCCCCACCCCACAAAAACAAAAAAATAATAATAATAAATAAATAACCTTCACCGGCAACCTAGTAACTGTGTAAACATGATCTGGACTACCACTTCCAAAGGCTCCAAAAAGAAAAAGCACCAACTAAAATCTGTTATCGAGAATTTGTCTAAGTGCTTGCTGTGTTTACCAAAAAACAAAAAAAAAAAAAAAAAAAAAACTTAAATACTGTCTTCAACAGGTGAAGATAAAGAGAAAGATGTATTTCCAAAATGCATTAGAGATGAGAACTAACCCTTATTCATCCTAGTATTAACAGGATAATTAGCCAACAAACCAGTATGCAAAATTCCCACAAAAAAAAAAAAAAAAAAAAAGGAACACCTTGGTAGCAATGGAGGCAGCAAATAACTTCAGGGGGACTTCTTCGGCGCGATGATTCTCTAATGTATTGTGGAAACTATAAACAGCATTACCTAACAAAGAGTGCAGTGCAGTGCAGTGCAGTCAAAATATCTTACAACTTTTCTACCACAAAACGTTGCTTTCCAGACACCCCAAAAACGAATCCTTAATCGGGGATCTGATCGTAGTCCCCATTTCCGGAGATTGATGTGGCACGAGACCTGCTCTTCCTGCAAAGACGGCAACCCCACTTCAATGTCTCTCTCCGAAGTTATGAGTTAGATGCAACTTTATTGTCTTGTCTTGTATTATTAGAGCAAACTATACCTGTCAATTCATAACCAGCCGTGCTTCTAGCATCTGGACTAGGCCTCCACTCGGTGGGCCGTGAAGGAGTCACATGCATGCCCCGGGGTTGGATCATGAAGTGACCTCCCCCAATGGCTTGCTGATCGTCGTTTCCCCTGATTGGATTTCTTCCGCTAGGGTCAACAGCAGGGCGGAAGCCTAAATTTGAGGGAGATGTTACACCAACTGCTGATGGCAACTTGATGCCTGAAGCATCACCTTTCACACCAGCATTGGCATCCTTCTTGGTATCAATCAGAAATGTACCAACAATGACCTGTTAAAGAGATTTAACTAACTATATCATGGAGACCGAAGAACCAATCATCTGACTTGCGGCTTGCTAGGTGAAAAAATTGCGGCTTGCTAGGTGAAAAAAATAGCAACTTCCACTAATTCCGGTCACGGTGACTTCACAATGCCCAATGACACGGGTAACTACAATTTTTGGGCATTAAAATTAAAACAACCGAACCACATTTCATCTCTTCCCCTCCCTCCCTCCCTCTCTCATTCATGCAGAAATCTAGAATAAATTACTATCTCTGTCCCACTTGTGCCCTACATGATGTAACCAATATCCAAC
This sequence comes from Ficus microcarpa, assembly GCA_025413485.1. Classification (NCBI taxonomy): domain Eukaryota; kingdom Viridiplantae; phylum Streptophyta; class Magnoliopsida; order Rosales; family Moraceae; genus Ficus; species Ficus microcarpa. The sequence goes on from CM046377.1 coordinate 30,085,655, forward strand.
TTCATAGCGAGATAACGTTCAGATAACCATTATCTAAACCCAACCAAAAAATTAGTACCTGCACTGGCCCTGCAGCTTTTAGTGGTCCACCAACACCTCCTCCAATGATTTGGCCATCTGTACTGGATAGACACACACTTAGTCCGCCAGACCTGCCGCCTTGCTCATTACGGACGTAAGATCCAGAGAATGAAATAATGTCAAACCGACCCTGATTTCAGAAATAAAGAAATTGTTATTTTACAATGGTGAATTCTAAAAATATATATATATATATATATGGAGAGCGAGAGAGAGAGAGAGAAGAGAACAAAAAATTAGCAATATTGAATAATGAGCTTTGATAGTGAATCATTAAAGTTCACCTCATATGCAATGTTGCCACCCGATGTAGCTGGCTGGCGAAGAGATGCATTTGAGATAGTACCAGCGGCAGAGAGAATGCACATTTCACGCTTACTCTGTTGCAAGAACAACATAATTTTCTGGGCCACATCCTACTAAATGCATCCATCAATCATGTGAGTGAGGTAACAGATAAAGCAACAAATGAAGAGGAAGAGCACCTAGTAAATTGCAGAAGAAAAAGAAAACAGCATCTCAAGCAAGCCAAATTTGGCTAGGTAAAAAGGACAGAGAAGTATAACAATATCATCCGCAAAATTTTAGGTTGTTCACGAAATTACTCCAATTACATGCAAAGGATTGATTCAGGAAAAAAAAGACAAACGGCAGTTAAAAATTATACTGATGAACATGTTTTAAAAAAAAATGGGAAAGACGACTTCAACGCGATTATAGATATCTCAATTTATTTACATATTCTACACAACGTGAACCTCCTCAAACAGAGATAGCACCAGCAATGCTATTTACTCCCAAACCAATTATGGGGATTGAAAAAAGAAATATCCTGTCTTAGTTACTCCAAGAAAAAAATTCCCATGAGAACGTTGTTTAATCTGTTCAACTTTTTCAAATTCCCATCAAGCAATTTAGATAATTTAAAGAACTCATGAACAAGATAGAAATCAACATCAACTTCTTCAGAACTAAACCACATAAAAATCTTTCCAAAATAATAAGCATATATACCAAGCAACTTTAAAAAGCATGCCACATCAGAACTAATTAAACCCTTATTGGAAGTGCTTCATTGAGTTTTGTATACTTTGGTATGAATAACAATTGGAAAAAATAAAATAAAATAAAATAACAACGTAGGTTGAGCATAAACCAATGATCATAACCATATATCACGCTTTCGCCTTTAGAGAAAAGAGAATTTCTTTGAAAATTATATTGGACAATATCTGTTTCGTGAAAGTACTTCGATATAAAAGGCAAGATAAGAGGCACAAAATAGAATATCAATATATCATAGTTATATTAGTTTACTCTCTTCGTCCTATGAACACATCGAATATTGAGGAAACACTAAAACTTGCTGAATGACTGACTACAGGCATACCTCGCCAGCTGATACACTAATAACATGCGGCGTAAAACCTTGCCCCGAATTGCCTGCATCAAATGACTAGAGATCAGATCTAAAACTCGTAAGCATAAAGAAACATACACGAAAAGAGTTATCAATACATATTTTCACATGTATGATAGTATTGAAATCCCTAATGCCATATAGAGAATTATCCAGAGTTGAAAGACCCAATTGTTGAATAAAGTTTCAATCTTTAATCACGTTTTTTATTTTTTTTTATTTTTGCATATGTAAGGGTGCACCATAGGTAAAGAAATCAATCTATCATATTATGATCTCAGTCAATTATAAGCCCGACAAGTGTTCCATAAACAAAAGAAATTTTTAAAGTGTACGGAAAAAGGGATATCTTTGAAAGACTGATACTAAAAGTACAACAATGTTCCTCATCCTTACATTTCGCATCAGCAAATTCTAGGTTTATATACTTTCAATGTCAATAATTGTCCATTGAAAAACAAAGGGAATTCAAAATAACCACATTTTCAAAGTCCAAACACAAGAAAGACGAAAAATTGAAGACTGAAAAGCTCGAGCAGGTAAGATTCTTCTATGGAAATCAAAAATCATGTTGAAAAGTATAATATCGCATTGGACCACTAAGCTTTGAGGCCAATTGGCTGGAAAAACTGTAACAAAACGAATTGGGCAACGAAACAACACGAATTCTACCAATTTTCCAGACGACGAAACAAGAAATTTAAATGCAAACGACCAGGAAACGCAGAATTCTCCCGAGAAAGCAAGAAGCAGCGTAACACAACTTTCCCGCGAAATCGAGAGAAGAAAAAGGGGGACAAAAAAAAAAAGCACGAAAGGAACGAAATTTCGGGAGCAGAATAACACACCGAAAGAGGCAAGCTGCGATTTCTTTGAGGCGGAACCGGAATAAGAAGGAGAAGCGGCGGCGGCGCTGCCACCGGCGGCTGCTCCATGGTCCTTCTTCTCCTTGGGGGAGGCGTGAGACGACGAGGTGGCGGCCTTCTTGGCGGCCAGGGCCTGCTCCGGCGTGCCGTACTTCCTCGGCCTCCCGCGCTTCCTCTTGGCCGGCTCCAGCGGCGACGTTACCGCGGAGGACGAGACGGAGTGAGGGTAGACCATGTGGGAGGCGCCATCGCCGGAGTGGCTGCACGGCAGCAGGCCGTTGGTCGGAGAGACGCCAGCGCCGGCGGTGGGGCTCTGGTGGTGGTGGTGGTGGTAGTAGGAGCTGAGTTGGTTTTCATTGGGTTCCATTCGAGTTAGAGAGAGAAAGGGATTGTGGAAAGAGTGCGTGTGTGGAATGCGAAAATTTTTTTTTAATTTTTTAATTTTATTATTTTACTTATTATTCCCCTTTTATTTTTATGCACATATTTTTTTTCTCAGGATACGGTTATCTCCGCCGTTGGATCGGATTTTAGGTGCGATTTGAGTGACATTTTTTATTTTTTGTTTTGACTTTCAGTCAAAGCCGTTGATCTAACTTCTTTATAGATATTATTTTAATCTATATATTTTATTTGTTTTGCTCTGAATAATATTATTTTAAGGGTATTTGGTTGTAAAGTTTATTTTAAATTAAAATATATTTTTTTATCTCAAATTTTATCTTTTTTTAAAAGATTTTTTGTTTTTTTAGAAAAATTTTTATATTTTTTAAAAAATAACAAAAATTATTATCAAATTTAAAATTTTTAACTCAAACTTATTTATTAAACAGATCCTTAATTTTCCGTTTGTTCGTGTTCGTTCTATTTTCTTGGTTTTGCTAATGCGGAATTTTCTACCAGTATTAAGCTGTAACGTTCGGCGACTTTTTTTCGTTGAAAAATGCTAATTTGTTTTTGAGAATTAAAGTCTACTGTCATTAAATTAAAATATCTTATACAATAAGTTTATTGTCCACTAGCTCTCGGGGGAAAAAAAGCAGCTCTACTTTCTGTAATTCTTTACTTTAAAAAAAGAAGAAGAAAAAAAAAACCTGCTGATAATTTCGTGAGACCGTGTTTTTTATTTATATAAATATTGTTAGATTGTGGATTTGCCCAAAAAAAAATAGAATCTTGATTAAAAAATAACTTTTTGTTAGATTAATGTCTTACCCAAAAAAAAAAAAAACTTTTTTTAGAACTAATGTGTTAAGTAATTAAAATAAAATTTTTAATTATAAAATTCTACATTTGATCCTTATGTTTTTGGAATAAACAAGATTCAAAATTTTTCCATTAAAAAAATTAAGGTTTATAATAAAATTTTGTCATCCAAAAGTCTCGAGTTATTTCAACCAAAAATATATATATATATATATATATATACTTATTGAAGAATCACAATGATGCATGAACGCCTCTTTTTTTTTTTTTTTTAAACAATTTTTATTTTTGAGAATCAATTCATGATGAGCTTAAAATGGAATTAAAAAAGACAAGTTGTATTGTTGAACAAAAGCATATTAAAAAAGGAATGGCAGTTATTTCGGTAAAAAGAGAGGGAACAGTTCACAATTTCAAACCATCACGCAAACTTGGTCCTCTCGTTTTCTTCTTCGTTCTTCACCCTTTTTTAAGTTTCTGAACATAGCCATTGTAATCTCACCTTACTCCAACCCCTTCAACCATTCCTTCATCTCCAGAAATAAGTTGGCCATACTAGTCGAGAACTTGATCATCATGCACCACATCGAAGCCCCGTCACCACCACCAGCAGATCAACGCTATCCAGACAACAAGCCGAACAACCGGGGGGCCACATTGGCGAACCAAGGTCAGTGTTTTCGCTTTCATGGAAAGTCTGTAGTTGTACAACCAAGAAAAGTAAAAGAAGCAAATATATATATATATATATATATTTATATATGAACACAAAATGTTGTTTAGTGTTTTCTTAGGTGGGGACCTGTCTTTGAAAGAGTCTGGTGGGATCTATGAGAAGCCTCTCTCCTATTTTGGCTGTGGCATTGGATGGTTCTCGTGAGTACTCACTCATTCATTTTGTGTTTCGGATTCTTTCATGACATTTGTTTGACAAGTTTTGTCCCCTCTTTTTGCAATAGCTTTCTGTTGGGGTTTGCATTTCCTCCGTTATGGTACTATGCCACAGTTCTTTATTTTGGAAATTATTACCGTAAAGATCCGAGGGAGCGACCAGGACTCGCCGCATCCGCCATTGCAGTAAGTACAGAGCTTAGACCTAAAATCTTATGTTGTCTATCTACTGACATTGCGTGTTGTTGCAGGCTTTGATTTGCACAATCATAATCTCAGTTTCTCTTCTCGCTGTTTTTGCCAGAACTTAACAGTCAGGACGGTTTTTTGTTTGTGATTGGCAATGCCTATGATGCATTTTTAGTATTATAACAGTTGTAATTGTAAAATTTTTCATAGCCATGTCTTGCTTAAACTGGATGTTGTACTGCATTTAAGGCGATTAATCTTAAGTCTTGACTACTCGTGAGTAATTTGGAATAAGAAAATGTTTAATACCAAGAAACAACAATGCAGCTAGAGAATACTTGACAAGTGCGGGGATTGGTAAAGGATCTTAAAACCGATGCACTTAGCCGATCAATGAGTCACTACACAGAAACAATGCCTCTTCTCACCAAAATTGAGAGAGGAAAAAAATAAGTCAAACATGCACCTCTCTACATGCGAAGTCCTGGTGCCTCCTACACATACAACAGCCTGCCTGAGGACAAATGCTTCCTGTTCGTCTTCTAATTTTATCCGAAAAAAGACATAGTTTTTGCTTAACAATGTGCCAAATCTTCATTGAAGTTCTTCATTTTCAGAGCCTCTCTTTTAGGGTCTCTCCATCAGTTGTCTCCTTGGCAGATGACGGTGCCGTATCCTTTGTACTTTTAACTTCCTCCAACTGCAAATCATAACAACGTCAGTTGTCAAGCAAACTCGCTGTGTTTCAAAATGTTAATAACAAGTCCAGTTCATGGTTCTATCACTCGGTATCTAACTAAAAAAATGTGGCAAAATTAGGCTCACACACAAACAACTCTTGGACACCGACAGCTCATAGCTTCTGATGTTTCTATGATCTACTAGGTACTCAACCATGTTTCCCATCATTTGCTAAAATAGACCCAACAGATGATCACAACAGCATGTCATAAACGTATACGTATGCATACAACACGAACTGCACATCTCAAAGAAGGTATCCGTTTTCCAACTGCATGGTAAAAAACATCATACTAAGACTAATTGTGCTTGAACATTTCCTTTTCATGCTACTTTTGAATTGATAGATCGAATTCACAAAGGTAGTCATAATCCACAGCTCATACCTCTTTGCTTATTTCCTGGTGTGCTGCCAAAAGTTGGTTATATTTTGTTTGCAAATCCGACATTTCAGCTTGTAGCTTTTCGTGATCAGACGCCGATGGACCCCCTAATTTTTGTTGAATGAACCTGTCACAAACAAAATGGAACTAATCACTCCCAATCCGCTCGCCAGATAACACTGTTCTTGTAAATTTTTATTCACGGACTTAGCTTGGAACACATAAATCCTACTTCGAAGATGTTGAGGTAAGAAAATATATTATTCTCTTAAATAAAACAGATCATTCTAGTTTCCAATTTTGACAAACCCAAAAAAGATTTGGAACTAGAGAGTTGAAAAAAAGTGCCCTGGTTAAGAATGTTTTAGAGCTAACTTCATCTTTACAAACACGGATTATTAGTCATTGCCAAATGCTTAAATTTGACAAAAATAACATTAATGGAGAAGTTAATGTTAAATCTACAACCTTTTTTTTTTTTTTTTTTGGAAAAGAAAAATTAAAACTCTGAGAATCAAAGGGAAGAAAGGGACTTACTCAAGGGCAGAGGAAGGCTTGTCATTTTGCTCATATAAAGCAACCAGAACTGGCAATATTCAAAAAATAAAAAATAAATAAAAATAAAAATATATAGACAGGAAGAGGAGATAATAAATATGAAAAGGAAAAGGAAGAGAGAAAGAGAGGACCTTTGGTCAGAGCATCGAGAACTCCGCTGGATTCTAAATACTTCCTAAAGGCCTCCTTCTTTGCCTCCTTTTCCTACACATTTTTTTTTTTTTTAATTTTTTAATTTTTTAATTTTTTTTTTTACAATTAAAAGATCAGTAGAGAGAAAAATGAAGCATACCCAGTTGGAGAAAAATGCAATGATAAGTACCTCTTTAAACGGCATCATGATCTTCTTCTTCTTCTTCTTCTTCTTCTTCTTCTTCTGCTTCTGCTCTGCTTTTAAGTGGTGGGTGGTTGTTACTTTTTTTTCTGGAAGGAGGAGGAGGAGTTTAGTTTCTGTATCTGATTGGTTTGGGCATTGCTTTTGATATTGATGGAGGACTATTATTTGTCATTATTGATTAATATAAATAATGGAAGAAGCTCTCTTTCTCTCCAGGCTGTACAGAATGTGTGTGAATTAAGAATACTCATAGTGATAGAGAGAGAAAATTATCAGCATCAGAAATGGGCCCCACCCATTGCTCTGGTCGTCGACCTAAAAAGAGTCCAACCAATGCCCTTTTCAGAGCTGCCGTACTTCTTCTCTTCACACTACATCAGTGGAAGGTATTCTGTATTCCAGTACTTCCCAGAGGATGCTTTTTTTTTTTCCCCTTCTTTTTAATATTGTAACTTTTCTTGTAGGAAGTTTACTTTCTGATTTTTTTTTTAATTTTTGACAAATTATGTATAAATTTAACGTAATTTAGTGAAAAATAAAAATCAAATAAAATATTAGTAAATAATTTTAAATTGAAAACTTTTCAAAAAATTTAAGTTAAAAATTTTTATTAACTTTTAAAAAAAATAAAAATTAAAAAAAAAACAAAAATTTTTTAAAAAATATAAAACCTGATATAAAAAATATAATTTAAATTAAATTATCAAATGAGCCTCCGTATAAAAACAGAGCAAAGGTGTCAAATTTTTTTATTCATTTAAAATTTATGTTATATTATTAGTCATAACTATTTCTTTATGGATTAACGGTCCCTGACAGTTTTTAAATATAATAAAAATATTTAAAGCTGACCAGCTGGATGTTATATCTGTCCTCCATAAAGAAATAAATGTTTTTTTGTCTTTTCTTTTTCTATTTGTTGATAATCCAATGAGAAATGTTTTTCTAGAACCAGGTTTACTTAAGAAACTAGATACACCAAAAATAAGAATGAAAAATAAACTTCAGTTAAGAAAATCATGTTACTTTTGAGTGGAAAAAACATAAATTTTACGCAAACAATTCAAGCAGTAGATTCTAATTTTGAGAGAGAAAACAATATAAAATAAAGTTTAAAAAGTGAGTTTAAATCGTGATGTCAAACAAGGGTCAAAAGTTAAATACGAATAACCGGTCAGGATCTGCCACCAAACAAAACTTGCAGTTGATTACTATGCATCTTCCTTTACTCTTATATAGCACCCAACTCTTCCCTCTTTCTTTTCTGATGCGAACAAATAATCGAGAAGCAATTAGAGAGTGTGTTTTTTTTTTTTTTTTTCCCTTCTCCTACCCTCTTGCATGCCTTCTCAGAAGTTTGACTCTTAAGGTTGGGGAAGGGTTTGAACGTCTGACTGTTGAAGAGATTATATCAAAGATCAAGACACTGTTCAAGATGTTCTTCACTACTATAGCAATGTGGCGAGCAGCAACAATGGAATCATCATGACCAAGCCATAGTTCACTAGTGAATCAACTTCTTCGACCGTTTGGACCTTGTTGTTGAAACTACTCATTAGACGTGTAAAAGGACACGCTTGATCCTGTGGCATGCGTTCCTCATGTTAATAAAAATGTTGTAAAAGAGCCAAATCATGTAAATAGATACAGAAGAGGGAAAGCGGAGAAGTTGTTACCGATGGTTTTCGATCACTATTTCGATCCAGACCATCTGAATTTGTTGTCATTTTGCTTTGATCATCAGTTACTGGTTTATCTGGAGACAGCTTGATATCAGCTCTGATGTCAGTTTTCATTGAAGGAGCTTTGTATGCTGAATCAGTATGTATTGTTTCCATGACTGAACCAAAGAAGTTTGTCACGGGCACCTAAGAGAGTTAAAGATTGGTTGGTTTAGAGGATGCTTCAATCTAACGTGGAATTCCAATAGTGAGAAGCTTGATACTCGAATAGTAAACTCGAATAGTTGCTTTGCAGCACATTTGTATCAAGAAGATTCATGGATTAGGAATGAGTCTCCAAACCTCTTCCAAACGTCGTTGGTATAGATCTGTTCGATGGTACGCAGTTGACATCAACATGCTCGGGTTGTATGAATTGAAAAGACTGCCAAATGACATTACAGATACAACAGTTAAAAGGAAAATCCTGCTTATCAAAACTCCAAGACTATACACACCACTGCAACAACTAAGACAATGAAAAGGTATTTCAAGTATGCTATTTTCACAAGAACAACTCGGTAAAAAGCATATACCCTTGATTTCAATGTACATAAGGGGGGGAAGAGGCAGGCCACACAAGTACAGTAAAATGAAAACGCCTTTCATAAAGTCTTTATATCAACGTACCTGCTTAACGACGCATTATCATACATATTTAGTCTCTCAAAGAAGGCAAGAGTGTAAAATGTAAAACGATCCACAACAGAAACTCCAACCTGCACATAAAAAGGAAAAAGAATTAGAATAAAATGAAATGCCCAAACCCATATCCAATCTCCTGGTTTCAAACAAACTTGGAAAACAGAAATGGTAGCATCAACAATTCAATATATGTTACAGAGTTCAGAAAATGGAAACTCCAACAAACTCATACGTACATCGGAGTCCAGGTGATGAGAATACGAGTTTTCCCCTTTCATGCTACTTCCGATAGCCAAAACTCCAGGTGACTGAAGCTGCAAAACTCAAAGCATGACCAAATTTTCAGCCTTAAAGTCAATTCTCGGGCAGAAAAGGTTCAGATAAGATAACATCGAATAGATTCGATGCAGACACTTGAAACAAAATTATAAAACAAGATCATTTAAGCATAGAGAAGCAGAAGGGACTACGACAAAGATATCGAAGGAAAATCTCTAGACAATGAATGGCTAATGTAGTAGTACGGTAAACCCTGAGATAACGAAAAGACAAGTCTATGACAGTAGAAGATCAGATCTCAACCTGAGAGAAGAGAGTGGCAGCTTGGCAGGTGTCCACCATTATCAGCAGCTCCTTGAATCTAAAGCCAAAACATGTACGAATCAACAAAAAAAGCTTCTTCTTTAGCAGTAAAAGTTGTCAAAGTTAAGATGCATAAAATCGAACAAGATAATTGTTCAACAGAAATGATAGTAGTATCCCAGGCAAACCGTCTTAAGACCAAGCAAGCATAGAGAACTCAATTGTAAGCCGCCAAAACCTTTCCTCCCTAATCTAGAATTCAAACTTAAAATGTAGCACAAGAAATGCTGAAGGCAACAAACGAACCTATGCTTTTCTTTCATTTGTTTAACAGCATCAGCCAAGTCATGACTCTGGAGCTCTTCCGAGTCCTGAAACTTCAAAAATTCATCTCCTCCATGCCCAGTCATGTACAACAGAATGTGACTTCCTTCATCACTCAATAGACGCTTAGACCGTGGAACAGCCGTTTCATGTCGCCCGGTTAACACCCGCAAAAAATTCTCAACAGTCACTTCGTAACCTCGATAATCCACCTGACAACATTTACGGCACATTTACTAATTCATGACGAATCAGAGCAAATCAAGCTACATATCCAATCAGTAAATCACTCGTCAAAAGTCAAATAGGAGACAAGAAAACTAACCTCGACATTGTCTCCATACAAGTTAAGCTTGTGGTTCTCATTGTTGAAAACTTGAGCTGGATACTTGTTTCTTGCGTTACAGGCCATATCATCTGCTAACATTAGTATTATTCTCTCATCGGGAATTCCAAGTCTCTTAACTGTCCTGGAAGATAAAAATAATAATTCATTAAACCGAAAATAACACAAAAATGACAATAATTTAAGGGGAAAAAAAGGTCTTAGCTTACTTACCTATACAATGACAAAGTGTTGGCCATGTGTCTATAATTAAACCTGCAAAAGGGTATTTGGAAAATGAATCAAATGACCGTCATATAGAAGAATTAGAGCTCGAAATTAACCTAAGCTTGAAAAATAAACAAATCCCATTTCGTTTTGCAAATTGAATTACCCCAATTAACATGTGAAATATAATTTCAACGGAATCGAAATGAAATGTTTTGATTACCAGAAACGAGAGGTGCAGACGAGAACAGCCCAGTTGTTAGTGTGCATAGTGGTCTCAGAAGAAGAAGAAGAGGAAGAAGGAAAACCAAAACCATACGCGAAGCAATTGCTGAAACTACCCACACCCAGAAACAGGAACAGCGCTGCCACCGCCATTGAATCGAACAAAGTTCGGATCTTGCACGCCATGCTTGATTTCTGATGAATCTTTAGCTTCAATTTTGCGAGCCAAAAATATAAAATTTTGTCTGCAGGCGTAATTCAAGGCGAGTGTAGCTAGAGCAGCTTCTTCTTTATTTTATTTTCTTCTCTTTTCTTTTTTAACAAATCACATATCATCCCTTCTAGTTTTATATTTTAGTAAAACTTGCCCTGTGTTCTTGAAAAATACACTTGCATCCTTAAAATTTAGATTAATTTCAACAATAATACTGACAATGCACCGTTTTCTATCCTAATTTTCAAAAACGTTCAAAATACTCCTTAATCTGCACAAAACCTTTCAAAATCCCCCTCTATCCATTTTTGTCTATAAATTTAATAGTTTTACCGATTTGATATGAATTGTAATTTTTAAAATACTCTCTAAACTATTGATCCTAAGTCAAAGCATTTCAAAGACCCCCTTATTTTTTTTTAACACTTACACGTAGTTTAGGGAGTGTAATAATCCCTTTTGAAAAAAGAATGAAAGTTAACATAAGAATAATTGTTTAGGGGTATTTTGATATTATAGTTAGTGCCACGATAATAATGTTGTTAAGTTTAAAAGCAGATGTAGACTGAGAGAAGCCTTTGATTCGTTTTGAGAATTCCGAGGGAGAATGGAAAAATATGCATATCCATGAGTTTTATAAATCCTTCAAATTTCAAATTTTAAATTTTTTTCACTTTTGCCATTGATTACTAGTTGACCCTATGATCACAAGAATAATTGGGGAAATTATTTTCGATGCCCATAATAAAGTTCTAATCCTTGCTTCAAAATATCAACGTATCAATTGAAATGTATTTGAAAAAAAAATTAAATGAACAAGTTTATGCAAAATTGTGTCATTTAGGTACTTTCTCAAAAAAAAAAAAAAAAACTTACACGTCTCTCAATAGTTTAGATTTGTTATCTGCAGGAACGCAACCACCATGTACTTAGCGGCTGCTCCCATGGTAGCCCATTTAATGTCCCTCTATTTTTATTATTATTATTATTTATTTTAGCTACGGCCTCCCTATATTTTTTTTTTTTTTGAAGAAAAGTCGTTAAAATAAGATTTAGTTTAATTTAAGTCGTCCAAATAAGCTTTTTAATTTCGTTACTGATTATATACATGTTATTGAAAGATTGCTGATACTTTCGTATTGATCTTAAGCTGCATCATTATATGAATATTAAATTGCTCATTCTCCTTTTACTTATTTATTTATTATAAATAAACGAATGTTTTATGTCTTTTAATTTAAAAAATTTTTCCAATTTAATGGATTTATATATATATTTTTTAGCTAGATATTAAGTCAGACTAAATAGATTTCCACCTACGTCTACGTTTAGTAGTCTTTCTACTTTGTATCTTGAAATGCCATATAGCATCATTATTATTTTATATTTAAGTAAAAAAAAAAAGAAAAAAAAAAAAAAAAAAAAAAAAACTTGGTTTAGCAACCACAAAATGGCGCGAGAGCAAAGGAAGCAAACCGAAGTTCAAGGATGTTGTGAAGAATGTCACCCTTACAATCCATTTGATACATTCATCACCCCCAACCCAAAAAAAAAAAAAAAAAAAGGTTTTTCTCGTCAACCAAATCTGTCTTCTCCTATGTTTCCTGTCTCTTTTTTTCTTTTTTCCTCTTCTTTTCTTACTGATTCTCTCATGGCTGCTTTTTTCTTTCCCCGGAGACACTTTTGAATCCTAACATTATCCTCATTCGAAAATGGTAAATTTTGAGTTTTCAAACGTAGAATACATCTAACAATACTTATAAGATTATTATACATTCTGAACAAAATTCATTGTTCGATTTTGATCGTGTGTAGGGAACTCCGGTGAACATTATCGTAGGCTCGCACGTCTGGGTCGAAGATCTGGACATAGCATGGATAGATGGAAAAGTATCAAAGATCAACGGACAGGAAGTGGAGATTCAGGCCAGCAATGGGAAAAAGGTACGTAGGTGGATAAAATCCTGTTTGTTTCAATAGAAAATGCGTAAATTGATCACATTTTGTTTTTGGCACTTCCTAAGGTTGTTGCAAACTTGTCAAGAATATATCCGAGAGATATGGAGGCTCCTGCTGGCGGTGTCGATGACATGACGAAGCTGTCTTATTTGCATGAGCCTGGAGTGTTGGAGAATTTGAAGATTAGATATGAGCTTAATGAGATCTATGTAAGCGGACGTCGTTTGTTTCTTTTACGGATTAAGTCGCTAACCTTTAACTCATGAGAGCAATAATACATCGATCCATGTGTTATCTCTGTGTTAAGGAAATAATTAGACTCCCCACACTCGACAAACATATTCCCGAAAATTTAACAGGAGCAATTTCTTTGCAGACTTATACTGGAAACATCCTTATTGCCATTAACCCTTTCCAAAGATTGCCCCATATCTATGATGCTCACATGATGCAACAATACAAGGGTGCGCCTTTTGGAGAGCTGAGCCCCCATGTCTTTGCAGTTGCTGATGTTGCATACAGGTTATCTAGATATACATGTAATGTATATATATATATATATATAGTGTTCTTCTGTGGATTCTATGTGTTTCTGTTCTTTTTTTTTATACACGAAATGATATGACTTAACCAATCATTCAACAAAATCAGGGCAATGATTAACGAGGGGAAAAGCAATTCGATCCTTGTCAGCGGTGAAAGTGGTGCGGGTAAAACCGAGACCACCAAAATGCTTATGAGGTACCTTGCCTTTCTAGGTGGCCGGGCTGCTACTGAAGGAAGGACAGTTGAGCAGCAAGTTCTTGAGGTATGATTATTATTCTCGATGCAACTTGTTTTCTGTTCTAGTGATTGGGTTCCTTTAAATTCTTTGGAGAATTCTTTGGCAGGACACAAGTTATTCTGATATAACCTGACGGTTAACAACTGTGTCGTACTAATAGGGTATTTGTTCACACCCTACCAAAGAATTTTCTGATTCTGAAGCAAATCTGTATTGACACTTCTGTACTCAATTCCAATGCAGTCAAATCCGGTACTTGAAGCATTTGGCAACGCTAAAACAGTTAGAAATAACAATTCTAGGTGAGAACCTTGAACTTCTTCAGTTAAATTTCGCTTCAAATTCTGCTATATGTACATGCCTTGTGTATGAAGCCTTATGAAATCAGTTCATGCATTCCTATTTGCTTGAATTGATGTTCTCTCTTTATGACAATGTCGGGACAGTCGTTTCGGTAAATTTGTTGAGATCCAATTTGATAAGCAAGGAAGAATCTCAGGAGCTGCAATCAGAACTTACCTTTTAGAACGGTCACGTGTTTGTCAAATTTCTGATCCTGAGCGAAACTACCACTGCTTTTACCTTCTTTGTGCTGCACCACAAGAGGTACCAGGGAATTTCTTAGTAAACAATGCACCTTGTCTTGTTGCCTGTTGTGTTCTTTAACTTTTGAGCTGATATTGTAATATTGTCAGGAAATCGAAAAATACAAGTTGGGTAATCCTAAATCATTTCACTATCTTAACCAATCAAATTGTTATGAACTGGTTGGTGTAAATGATGCCCATGAATACCTTGCCACAAGGAGAGCGATGGACATTGTTGGAATCAGCGCTAAAGAGCAGGTATGAACTTGTCAAAACCGGCATTTTCTCATGATATACGACAAAATGGAAACTAAATTCTCACCATCTTAACTCTCTCTCTCAGGAAGCAATTTTTAGAGTTGTTGCTGCAATTCTTCACATTGGGAACATTGAATTCGCAAAGGGAAAGGAGATCGATTCATCAGTTCCAAAAGACGATAAAGCCAAGTTCCATCTCAAAATGACTGCAGAGCTTCTCATGTGCGGTTTCCTTCCTTAAATACGCCACCATAGTTAGATCCCGATCTGCTCCCTCTCTTATAATGATATAATCTTTTGAGTTCTTCTCCAATTTCAGGTGTGATGCTGATGCCTTGGAGGATGCATTGTGTAAGCGTGTGATGATCACCCCTGAAGAAGTCATCAAACGAACGCTTGATCCTGAAAGTGCAGCAGTTAACCGAGACGGTTTGGCTAAGACAATATATTCCAGATTGTTTGACTGGTAAGGCATTGTAATAAGATTGATTTATGTCATGCAGAATATTAAATATTTTGGAATATTAAAGTTGTCCACATATACACAGGTTGGTGGATAAAATCAACGTCTCAATTGGTCAAGATGCTAACTCAAAATCCCTCATTGGGGTTCTCGACATCTATGGTTTCGAAAGCTTCAAGACAAACAGGTAAAAAAAGTTCAAAAAAAAAAAAAAAAAACATGAATTTGCTAAAAGAATTCACATTTGCTCAGACAGTTCTTTGAAACTTAGTTTCGGAATTTCTTCTGTTGTGCAGTTTTGAGCAGTTCTGCATTAATTTCACAAATGAGAAGCTACAACAACATTTCAATCAGGTTAGTTCTTCAGATCTCAATTTCTTATTATGCTTTTTGCTCGCGAATGTTTACTAAACGAAAAAGTAATGTTGGTAATGGTTTTAGCACGTCTTCAAAATGGAACAAGAAGAGTACACCAAAGAGGAAATTGATTGGAGCTACATTGAGTTTGTTGATAATCAAGATGTCTTGGATCTTATCGAAAAGGTCGATTCTCTTTCCTTCACATGACACCACTGTTTGTTACTAGTTTCATGTCAACATACAAGAATTTTACTTAATTTTTTTCCCCTCACAGAAACCCGGTGGAATAGTCGCACTTCTTGATGAAGCTTGGTAAGATAATTTCTTGTTTAAATATATTTTTTAATGGTAAATTTAGTCCTTTCTTTTAGCTCTGTGCATCATTAGTATAAACTTCAACTTTTTGTTTCATTTCGTTTTTCCCTCTCAATCTCTATGATTGTTCTTTTCGCTCTCTTGCAGCATGTTTCCAAAGTCAACACATGAGACATTTTCAAACAAGCTTTATCAAACGTTCAAAAATAACAAACGATTTATAAAGCCGAAACTTTCTCGGACGGATTTCACTATAGCCCACTATGCTGGAGAGGTATGATCTGTTTTACCAAGTATCAATATTCTGCTAGAATTAACTGCTCTAAGATTCTGTTTCTTTTTTCTTACTAACAACTTCATTTCAGGTCCTTTATCAATCAGACCAATTTTTGGACAAAAACAAGGACTACGTGGTTCCCGAGCATCAAGATTTGTTGAGTGTTTCAAAATGTTCTTTTGTAGCAGGCCTTTTCCCTCCACTAAAAGAAGAGACAACCAAATCTTCCAAGTTCTCTTCAATTGGTTCTCGATTTAAGGTACTTGTGCTTAAACGATTTTGACACGTCCGATAATAAATAACTGATTTCTTGCGATGCAAGAAATTGCTTACTGATGTCTATTCCCGTGTTTGGAATTGTGCAGCTGCAACTCCAACAACTAATGGAAACCCTGAATTCTACAGAACCTCATTATATCAGATGTGTTAAGCCAAACAATCTTCTAAAACCTGCCATATTTGAAAACGTCAACATTATGCAGCAATTGCGCTGTGGTGTAAGCAAAATAAGCGCTTTTCACTCATTTTTTCAAGCCTAAAAAAAATGTTTCTAGAACTTTTCTCTCTTCACTTACCATTGTAAATTCTCCAAGTAGGGTGTCTTAGAGGCAATCAGAATCAGTTGTGCTGGATATCCGACTCGCAGGCCATTCTTTGAATTCATTAATCGATTTGGACTCCTTGCACCTGAGGCCGCAGAAGGACAGTAAGTATCCTCTCTTTGCGTCGGTCTTAAGTTGCGAACACATGCTGACCATTGATTTCACTATCTGACACTTTGTTCCACTGGTCAGTAGCTATGATGAAAAAGTTGCTTGCAAAAAGATTTTGGAAAAGAAGGGGCTTAAAGGGTTTCAGGTAATACGAGGAGTGCGTTGGTACTCTTTTCACGCAAGGCATAAATGTATCATGTTTTACTGAGCGAAATAAATGGTCACGCAGATAGGTAAAACAAAGGTATTCTTAAGAGCTGGTCAGATGGCAGAATTAGACGCAAGAAGAGCAGAGGTACTAAGTAATGCAGCGAAGATTATCCAGCGGCGCGTGAGAACGCATCAGGCACAAAAGCAGTTTATTGCACTGCGAAAGGCCACCATAGTCATACAATCACTATGGAGAGGTGAGCCATCTCAAACATATACTATTATTTTCGATAATGTTCCGAAAAGATTCATAGACTGGTTGGTGATAATCTCTTGTTCGGTGCATTGTGCAGGTAGATTGGCCTGCAAGCTTTTTGAGAACATGAAGAGAGAGGCAGCGGCTGTTAAGATTCAGAAGCACACACGCAGACACCGTGCGAGAAAAGCATACAAGAGTCTCCATCTCTCGGTACTTGTCTTGCAAACAGGTTTAAGAGCAATGGCTGCCAGAAAACAATTTAGATTCAGGATGCAAACTAAAGCAGCCATAATCATTCAGGTAAACATAAGAAATATCATGCTTTGGTGGATGAACTCTCCCCAGATTGTCAGCGAAAAAGTCAAAGCTGAACTTGTGATATTTGCAGGCTCGGTGGCGTTGTCATAGAGCTGCTTCATACTATAAGAAGCTCAAGAAGGGCTCGATTCTAGCGCAGTGCAGATGGAGGGGAAGAATTGCGAGAAGGGAACTTAGAAAGCTCAAAATGGTAAGTTATATTAAAGTTCACGTCACTAATTGTTTCTCATGCGTTTAGTGAGATGACTTTAGTTACTCATTTTCTATGTTTTTTTCTTATGTCCATCTCCAATTTTCTGCAGGCTGCCAGGGAAACGGGCGCACTTAAGGAAGCAAAGGATAAGCTGGAGAAACGAGTGGAGGAACTTACTTGGCGTCTGCAGTTGGAGAAACGTTTAAGAGTAATTTTCATTTCTTGTTCTTAACTTTGTTATTACAAATGAGAACTTCTGCACTTTACTTACTCATGTCAAATGATGAAATCTTGTCTGCAGACTGACCTAGAGGAAGCAAAGCACAGGAGGTCACGAAATTGCAGAATTCTCTACAAGAAATGCAGAACAAAGTTGAAGAAACGAATGCACTACTTGTCAAGGAACGAGAAGCTGTGAAGAAGGCCATAGAAGAAGCACCTCCTGTTATTAAAGAAACCCAGGTTCTTGTTGAAGATACTGAAAAGATCGATTCTTTAAAAGCGGAAGTGGAGGGCCTACAGGTATTAGGCTTCATTCAACAAATATTCACATGTTACAACAAATTTACTTCAACGCAAAAGCCTTTTGAAACATGAACTTTGAGTGAGAATTGCTTTTTGTTCAACATCAGCAACGTTGTATAGCACAAAGAGGAGTTATAAGTGGCCAAAAGGCTCTTTGTTTGTATACGGAGATAGTTTTGCTAATCTGGACCTTGGATTTTACCTGCAGGACTCGTTGAATTCAGAGAGAGAAAGAGCTGATGAGTACGAAGAAAATACAACGAATCAAAGGAATCGAGCGAACAAGGACATAAAAAGTTGGAAGAAACAGAGAAGAAAGTTCAACAGCTTCAGGAATCACTGACAGGTAATACAATCTCTTAATCGAGAGCAAGTTTCACCACCATTAAGTTACCATGGTTAACCGAACACTTAAAACTTCCTTGATTAGGCTAGAAGAGAAGCTTTCCAATTTGGAATCGGAAAACCAAGTTCTACGCCAACAGGCCGTGTCAATGGCACCAAACAAGTTCCTCTCCGGGCGTTCTAGATCAATTCTTCAGGTACTAAAAACCAGACCCTCACATGACAGAATGATCATACCAAATTTCTCATAAAGGCTTACATTTTCGTCTTGTGATCTGATTATTGGCAGAGAGGTGGAGAAAGCGGTCATCTCAGCGTGGATGCGAAGCCACCCGTGGTATGAAATAAAAGCTCTCTTGAATTCAAAACTGACAATTGAAGAAGCACTTATATATTATTCGATCAGTTTCCTTAATTGTTCAACTGATGACGTGAATCAGGACCTGCATAGCCCTTCAATAATCCAAAGGGAGACTTCTGAAGTAGAAGATAAGCCCCAGAAATCTCTCAATGAGAAACAGCAGGAGAATCAGGAGTTGCTCATCAGATGTGTGGCACAGCACCTCGGGTTTGCAGCCAATAGGCCATAGCCGCTTGCATCATATACAAATGCCTTTTGCAGTGGAGATCATTCGAAG
Source organism: Ficus microcarpa (assembly GCA_025413485.1). Lineage (NCBI taxonomy): Eukaryota > Viridiplantae > Streptophyta > Magnoliopsida > Rosales > Moraceae > Ficus > Ficus microcarpa. The sequence goes on from CM046377.1 coordinate 30,104,735, forward strand.
TCGAGAGAACCAGCGTCTTTGACAGGATCATCCAAACCATAGGCCATGCCATTGAGACTCAGGATAACAATGACGTTTTGGCCTATTGGTTATCCAATGCCTCCACTCTTCTCTTGCTTCTCCAACGGACCTTGAAAGCGAGTGGTGCCGCGGGAATGACTCCACAACGACGACGTTCGTCATCAGCCACGCTGTTTGGAAGAATGACTCAAGTAAACACAAGTTTACTGTCAAAACTCACTGAATTCAGCCAAAAAAGCTTTTATTTCTCTGGTCAATTCTCATTTACTTTTTCGGTGCTGTTATAGAGTTTCCGCGGTACTCCACAAGGAGTCAACCTCTCCTTGATCAATGGTGGCATGAACGGCGGAGTTGACACCTTACGGCAAGTTGAAGCCAAGTATCCAGCTCTACTTTTTAAACAGCAGCTCACAGCTTATGTAGAAAAAATTTATGGGATGATCCGAGATAACTTAAAGAAAGAAATCTCGCCTCTGCTTGGCTTGTGTATCCAGGTCTGTTAGTTTTTCTATCAACTTTTTGATTAATTCCAACCACTTTCTCTTCCCTTTCGAAAACTTAATGTCATATTATTTTAAATTTTTATTTTTCTTTTAATATGATAAAGGCACCAAGAACATCCAGGGCAAGCTTGGTTAAGGGATCATCAAAATCAGTTGGTAACACCGAGGCTCAACGAGCTCTGATTGCTCACTGGCAAGGCATTGTCAAGAGCCTAGGGAGCTTCTTAAACACGTTGAAATCGAATCACGTTAGTATAGACCTTCATCGAATGTGATTCGCCTCTCCTTTCCTTTTCTCTTCATCTCTTGATCGACTTTCTCCTTTTATACAGGTTCCTCCATTCTTGGTCCGGAAAGTCTTTACACAAATATTTTCTTTCATCAACGTTCAACTATTCAACAGGTATGTTAATGTTCAGTCCAGTCCATTCCAATCTAATATCTATCTCTATAGTTTCATGACAAGAAAAACTTTTTTAATTTCTGTGTTTGTCTGCAGTCTTCTACTAAGAAGAGAATGCTGTTCTTTAGCAACGGCGAATATGTTAAAGCGGGATTAGCTGAACTCGAACATTGGTGCTACAAGGCGACAGATGAGGTACCTACCTAACTTCATATTTTGATATGATTCTTCTATATAAAATTCAGTAACTAAATTGAAAGGAAAAAAAAATTGCAGTATGCAGGTTCATCTTGGGATGAGCTTAGGCATATAAGGCAGGCGATCGGGTTCCTGGTATTCCCCGTCTTCTTCTCGTGTTATTTCCGAATTCTACACTCATTATACGAAATATTAGACTCGCAATAAAACTGTCTTTTCTTTTTCAGGTCATACATCAAAAACCCAAGAAAACATTAGACGAGATAAGCCATGATTTATGCCCGGTATGTTACTTCATGTGCCCCCATGGTACCATAAGTCAAATCTGGTCGTATCGTGCAATGCTTTTCAGATTTTAGTTGACGGTCAAAAAAGCTCTGGACCGTGGTCCTCTATGACAAAATTAACTCAAATCTCAACGGTTCAGAGTGATTAAAAGGCTGGTCATGCTGTAGTTTTGGCCATTAATTCTCGCAGAAACGTTACGAAAACATAATCTCTGACCTTAGTCCACTGATCTGAGCATCTCAAACACTAACAAATCACAATTTTCTTAATCCACAGGTGCTTAGCATACAACAACTGTACCGGATTAGTACAATGTACTGGGATGACAAATACGGCACGCATAGCGTGTCCACGGAAGTAAGTTCCTTCTATGGATGCCATTACTCGAAAAAACACCCTAGGTTCGAGTCATACGTAAAATACTAAAATTTCCACACCAGCAATGATCTTAAACATTTTATCTCAAACACTAACTGGTCTTCGTCGGAAAATTCTAGGTTATTTCCAGTATGAGGGTTCTGATGACGGAAGACTCCAACAATGCGGTCAGTAATTCGTTCCTGTTGGACGACGATTCCAGGTTAATCACATAGAACTCACTTACTTGCAACACAAGAAATAGGCACTTAAATACAAGTTTATATATCTATATTTTCTTTTTTTGCAGTATTCCATTTTCAGTTGACGATTTATCGAAATCGATGGAGCAAATAGACATCGCAGACATTGATCCCCCACCGCTGATCCGCGAGAACTCAGGTTTTAGTTTCTTGTTGCCTCGTACAGATTGATTGACATTGCTTCTACAGTAAGAAATTGGAATAGTAGATTCACATCTGAGAAAAACAACCATCTTCAGATTTAGATTTTTTTTTTTTTTTAATTTAGTTATATAAGTAATTCATTTGATTTCAAATAGGGATGCCATTGCTTCAGACAGAAATGTAAAGACTGATTTTCTGTATGCATTTTGTTGTATAACTAACTTATATAGATAGCCGTCATTATAGGAAGAAAATAAAATAAGAGAAATACAGTTTTTTTTTTTCCTTTTTCTTTTTTCGGAAAATCGATGTTATTATAGTAAATGATGATTGAACTGAAGGACATAAAACATGTCGTTCAAATAAACGACATCCACACATTATCATTATTGTTGTTATTATTACTGCTATCATTAAGGAAGAGGACTACTTAAGGGACGTGAAATTTAAAACATAAAAGCGACAACGAAATGCACGATAATGTGAAAAAACGACAGAAACACAAGAGTAGAAACGACAACTGCTAGAAACTATATGTATTTGAAAACGACAGTACTTAACTAAATCAACCTCAACATGTAAAATGATAGGAACCATAAGGGAGTACAGAAATGCACACAACAATTAAACGGACATCAAAGTAGAAGCAACGATGTGAACAGCTAGCTCAGAAAAAAACAGAACGACATTCAAAGGAAAACGACGACAAACATATAAGGGGAAACGACAAAACCAAAAACGACACAAAAAGAACTTTTGAAACGACAAAATCTGAAAATTAACAACTTCAAGAAAAATGAATAGAAAATGGGGGGGGGGGGGTGGTGAAGAGAGATTAAACCTTAGAACAACTAAAAGTTGAAACTATAATAATCTGAAAATCGACAACAACCACAAAATATTTGAAAACCCCTTAATGGCATCTCAACTACTGATCCAAAAGAGGAGTCGCTGCTATTTTTATGGTTGTCTCTCCACTACTTATTTGACATATCATCTAAATTTAATAATCTAATCACATAAATATAAATTACATATTACAAATATTTAAACAATTTATTTAGATGTCAAAAATTAATTGAAGTAACAGTTAAAAAGACATGAGAATATATAGGACAACATATCAAATGGAGAGCAACGGAGTAATTCACGGTAAGTGTTATAATTAATTACTGCAAACATTAATAATTAGTCCCATAACTTTCGAACATAAAAGTCAATATGTTATAGCCTACTTCTAATTAAGTAATCAATCTTTTGGTTTATCATTAGAACATTAAAACAATAATGATTTTATCTCCTAAAAGCATAAGTTTTAATTCGAATATTTCGATCATGAAACTTGGAACACCACTTTTTCACTACTATTAATAAATACGCAATTCTGTAAAACTATAACAAAACTATAAAAACAAGCATTCAAATTCTATTTTCGTTTAAAAATTATACAAACAAGATTTGCAGTGTCACTAACTTACAAGGCCTTTAATTAGGTAAAGCACGTGCCTCATTCTTCCCCAGAGTCTTACATGAGGTCTAAGTCATTTAGCTGATCAAAAAGGATTAGTCAAACTTATTCACTTTTGATAAGAAATCTTCCAGCTGAGTCAAAGTGTCGGGTAATATTGTAAACCCTAGTCAATAGGAATGCACGTGTTCAAAGTCTTACACTCCCGATTTTTCTAAATCAAACCTTGCTTTTTCTTTTTTTTTTTAATATATATATATATATATATAATTCTAAAAGAAGCAGTATAGCCTCGTGCATTGATTTTTCGGACGCTTAACAAAGGTAACCAAACCATCGAGAATAAATATCCACTTTAAGAATGTTTACTTTGCATTAAAAAAAAAAAAAAAAAGAAGAAGAAGAAGGAGAAGGAGAAGAAGAAAGTGAGTAGTTGTTTTATTTCTCAATCAATTATGTGTTTACTTACAAAAAGAAGAATGAAAATTTAGTGAATCCCACACAATATAGAGAATAAAAAAAGGAGAATGTTAATCATTGTATCCCCTTATTACGGATTCATTGTCAAAGGGAATAAATATCAAATTGTGCTAATTTTTTTTATTGTGTAAAAGGATATTTTAAGAATTACATTAATAAAATTAACTTTACTAAAGTTAGTAAACACTATAAAAGGAATGCGAATGTTTTTCTTTACATCATCCAATAGACAAGTAAATAATAAAAAGAGAATTAATGATCTTCTTTCTTTTTTCTGTACTTTATTTTCCAATCTTATTATCTTTTCCGTTACATTTCTTTATGGTTTGGTAAATATGCCTTTTGATTATTGTAGACTTTTTCGTTCTAAATAATAAACATGGATTACTTCTCGAAGTTAGATGCACAGTAAGGGTGAGGCATTTGATTCGGATGTAGACTTACGGCTTACCAATAACCCTACCACGTTTTGCACCCCTCCATTATCGTGCTTTTACCGTAATTTCTATTTTTATTTCTAGCAAAAGGAGAAGTAAACGCTCAAATTATAAATTATAAATTATAGTTTCTCCAAATAACTATTAAAATACATTGATATTTGTATAAATGACTTTTAAGTACTTTAATTAAATACAATATTTGTATCGTAGTTTGTAATAAGGATTTTTAGAACTCCAAATAAAACATTACCAAACTGACCCTTAGACCACTAGTTGTGTACTTTGAACTCCTAGCTTTCATACTAAAAATGAGTATGAATTTACTGTTAAACTAAATTCTACAATTATGTTCTCATTGAAACTTATACATACATTCTTTTTATTTTTTTTCTACCCGCTACTCATGTGACTTTTCTGTGTTCCCTTATGTCATCCAATAAATAGAAACCATCTGAAATTTTAATTAATAAAGAACGACACTCAACTTTTATGTTGCATTCTAATTTTTTATTTTTTATTTTTAAAGACAAATCCATTCATTACTTTAGGAGCCAAATGTACTAAGACCAGATACAAGTCTCGTGCTTTGATAAAGAAGAGGCCCACAAAAAAACTACACATTTGATTTGAAAAAGATTATAGTTCGCACAAATGCGGCAATGTGAATTGCGACGACAAGATAAACAGTATAATGTGATTCAAACCCCATCATATTATAGTTAACTGTGCGAATATAAAATATATGTACGTATATATATATACACACACATGCAAAGACGGAGGGCGTGCGAGTGGGGCTACAGTCACTAAAAATAAAATGTTCTGATATAGTCCTTACTAAAATAAAAAATTTTCACATATATAACTCCTTCTAATATTAAATCTGATAAAAAAAAGTTTATACTTTTACTATTTTGTCTCTAGTAAAATTAAAAATTATCACATAAACATATTAAAATGGAAAATTCTCATATAATCCCCATTAAAATTTGTTTTATCTTTAAAAAAAAAATAGCATACACCCTCACTGAAAAAAAATTCCTGGCTGCACACATGCGAATGATGTAATATGTAAGTCAGTGTATGCATATATAGACCTTGACTGAAACTTCAAAAGGTTATTTTTTATGTGACGAAGCCAAAAGGAAATAGCTACCTCTCTCAATTTTATCAGGGTTCAGATTCTTTGGAAGCATAAATGTTTATGTGTGTTTGTGTGTGTAGATATACATACATGGAATTTACAGCGAAACGACTCTTTTTTTTAAAGAGATTTTTTGATAAATGGTCAAAATTTTGAAAAATTAGAAAAATGATTGTTTTTCTTAAAATAGTTGACCATATAGTACAGTTAATTTGATCAATCAACGATTCATTGTAGTCAATAATCACTAATTGTTCATAATAAAAAGGGATTTATTAAAAAAAAAAGTTTGTTAATAAATGTCCGAAGTTTTTAAAAATTAGTTGAAAGGTTCTTTTTTTCTAAAATGGTTAATCAATTATCTTAAATTGTCAATCAATGATTGATCGCATGACAGTCAATCAATGATTGACTTACGGTCAATCACTGATTAACTATGACGTAAATCACTAAATTTTATAGTCAATTACTGATTGATTATTAGTCAATCACCAAATTTTATAATCAATCATTGATTGACTAAATCTGAAAAATAACAAATGGCTATTTTTCTAAATAAAAAAAAGTTGGGTCATCATTAGATTAAGTGACTAAAAAAGACCACTCGGCCTAATTTTTCTAATACAAATCACTAATTTTTCATTCAATAATTAACTATAGTGATTTACTGGTTAATCACTGATACATCATAAAATAAAAACAAAAAATAAAAAGGCATCAGATATCATCTTCTTCGTCTCAGCCCACCACACGAGCCACAGATCCGGCACTAGGAGAAGAAATCCGACAACGAAAGTTACTTGAATTGCCGGGGACTTCACCAATGTCAACCAAATCACACCGAATTGATTGCGATTGTCTGGGCCTCTCAACTTGGGATTATTTAGATTTGCAAAGCCGTACACCCGAAAATTTAGCCATTCGGCCTTTTAACTTTTTTTTTTTTTAAAGCTCTCTACTAAATTAGGTAATCGTTTCTACATATGTATATATATATAGATCTATTACTATATCAAAATAGAGCAAGGGTCCGTTTGGTGAATTAGTTAAGTTTAAGTTGAGATAAAATTTTTAAATTTAAGTTGAGTTGATTTTTTTTTAAATTAACTATAAACTTTGTTGACTTTTCAAAAAAAGACAAAAATTGAGATGATAGTTGAAATTAAACCCGGATGCCAAACGAAACCTAAGATACTATTTATTACAATCGCATTATGTAAACTCGTGGTCTGCCTTTATAACTGTATAAAACTTGATCATTCCCAAAATTTTGTAATTACGAGACACCAAGGATCGGATTCATGATTTCTGATAAGCAAAGTAGTTGTTGACATGCATGTTTTGTTGACCTTAACTATTATGTCTGGTGTTTTTGTGGTAAAAACTTGAATTTTTTTTTTTTTCCAAAAGAAAAACTTGGATGTTTGAAATAGGGAAAGGTAAAAAAAAATATGCTGAAAAAATTCTTTACCAAGAGCTTATGAATGAGATCAAGGATACTTCCAACAAGAAATATATCGAAGAATTAGCGCAGGACTAGTCGAAAATCAAAATTTATCTCGAATTTGATCCAAAATTCTGGAAAAATTAGCCTTTTATGATTATATCGGCAATAATCCAACAAAAGGGTGATTATTCAAAGCGGGATCAAATGGACAACAGGGATGGAATAATCATGGAAGGCTCGTAGAAAAAGCTGATGAGAGATTCCATGCATCTAGAATACACATATAAAAAGATTGATTTTTTGTACTCTCATGCTTCTAGATAATATTAGACATATACATAGTATGATAGTGCATAGTTGGAAAATGATCTTTGAACCTCTCCTATGACTCACACACGAAAGTTTTTTACATGACATATTTATATATATTTTTTGTATCACAGTTTTCCGAAACATCTTTTCTAATTTGGTTCCTTTAATTAATTTTTGTTTTGATAATATTATCATTATTATCACTAGTATACTATTAGAATGATTAATATTATATTTGGCGTTATAAAATTATTTCTCTCTCTAGTTCTTTCTTTTGCACCTTAACAACAAATAATTTATTTCTAAGTGTCTCATAATACAATCTTTGTATCTTTTTAAATACTAATTACACAGGATGTTTACAATATTGCATAATCTATGTACTTAACTAATGTTGATTTTATATTATTTATGCCCTAATGATAGTTTAGAAGGGTACTTTTATATTAGTTTAATGCATTTGGATCTATATACCTAATTCGAAAAAAATAATAGTCAAAATATTCGATGCTATCGTTGAATATGACTTTAGAGCAGATTACGGCTAGTTATCTTTTACCGTATAATTTGCTAGCATACCAATCATAGGCAGGATCTGTTTGACTAATTAAGCTTCTTAAAAGCTAGTTTTAGTTTTATGAGTTCAATTAAATGTTGTTTCTGAAAGTTTTCTTTTCTTTTTTTTTTTTTTTTTTTTTTTGAGAATAAAAAAGCTGTTATTATAAACATGAGGCGTTTTTTCCCCTCTAAAAAGATCTCTTCATAGTAGATTTTGAAACTTCCATCAAAGTTTCAGTAGGAGATAACAAAAAACAAACTTTTAAAATCATTTTTGACCTATTAAGTTCTTTTAAAAATGTTATTTCCAAATTATTAAAAGGCTATAATTTTTGCTTTTATTCCTCTATTGGCGCCAAAAAAAAAAAAAAAAAAAAGAAATTTTATCAGACGGATCCTTCAACACCCAAATAAGCTATCTAGAGACTCTTCCTCTTTCTCTTTCTCTTTCTTTTTCTTTTTCTTCAATTCAGGTAGTTAAAAAGCTTTTGAGCTTGTAATTAAGACATAGTTCAATGGTTTTACAAAACTACGTTGTAAGATGTAGAAATTTCCCTATTCTGAAGTCAAAAAAATAAATTAAAAAAAAAAGCTCTTGAGCTCTTATACACCCACGTTCCAGAGAACAAGTACAATTCAAATTGTATTGAGGGTACCAAAGCAAAAGTACATTCAAATTGTACCTTCCCAGTCGTGATTTCAATGTTTTTCAATGTCAGTTATTTCCCTTATGTTGATGAATGAATTTGTTAAATTTTGTTTTAATAATTTTAAAAAAAAAAAAAAAAAAAAAAAAAAAAAAAAAAAAAAAAAAAAAAAAAAATCCTAAGTACCATTTGGAACACTGATTGAAATAAGAGTCTTGAAAATGTTTTAATTAAAAATATGAGGTTGAAAATAAATTGTTTAGAGTTAAAAATGTAAAAACTTAAAATGTGTTTGAAAAAAGAAAAAAAAAACAATATAAATCTTTTATCGTTTTTCTTATCATTCTATACAACTAAAAAAATTTATATTATTTTAATTTAAATAAAAAATTATAAACTTTAAAATTTAAGTTATTTAAAAATGCAAAAGAGAAATTTAGAAATATAAATAGTAAAATTGGACTACTTTAAAAGAAAAATAAATAAAAAAAAAAAAAAAAAAACTCCGTCTAAAATTAATATCACAAACGGCCCAATATATACAATTCCTAGAACCTCCAGCAATAATAGCGCCTATAAATGCCCTTACACCTTTCTTATGTAAGAACCAACAAAACATCGTTAAATCAAACGAAATCATGCACTCATATAGACCTAATAATCGTCCTATTAACGTTAAAATCAACTTCCAAGGAACCAAATCTTTAATTCGGAGATCTAACAACTACAAACATAAAAATAAAATAAAATAAAATAAAAATGTGAGGCAGAATAGAAGGAGATCACGAGGATTCACATTGATTTGACTCCATGTAGCTGGCAGCGATGCCATACACAGATTTCCAGTGATGGCGATATTAAAAAAAAAAAAAATTAAAGATAATCTTTTTTCTTAAATAATAACGACATAATTAGATATCTTAATTATTTAATGTGGGCACAATAAAGAAAAAAGTTAAATCGTACTAATTGCATAGACAAACCTATCTTCATTTAATTGTGTCTATGGGCAGCTTGCTTTACAAATGGTGGATGCTTGCGGAAATGAGAAGCCTAGTATCCGGGATAGAACGAGCTAACCCATGTTATTGATGCCCATTAAGATGTTGGATAATTAAATTTAAAAAATAAAAATAATAATTAAAAAAAAAACAGTTGACAAATAGAAAACATGAAAATAAGATTAAGTGCTTGTTTGGATGGATAGTTCAAATTATGAGTTTGAATTAAAATTTTTGTCCTTTTCTCAAAAAGTTTTTTGTCTTTTTTGAAAAACTTTTTTTGTTTTATCTAAAAAGTCAATAAAAATTACTATTACAACTTAAAAATCTTAACTCAAACTTACGTACCAAACAAACTCTAATAGTTCTGAATTCTATTTGTTAAAAATTTTCTAATATATCTAGCCCACCATTGACTGTTCGTCTTCAACAATTCTGTTTTTGTTATAACTTTTGATTATCAAAAACTTTGAAAGGGGAGACGAACCGTCAAAGTTCAAATCCAATCATCTAATTATGAAAAGAGGCAAAAAAAAGTTGTTATTGGGACCAATCTGAAGACACTACGTGTTCTTAAGTGTTTTTTATATAGCTGCTACGCAAAACTAAAAACAAGCTCGTGGTGAATTAACCAATGTTTCATGATCCCAATTCTTCGCAGTCATCAAATGTAATACGCCTTTTTGTTTTTTTTTTGTTTTTTGTTTTTTGTTTTTGTTTTTTTTTTTTTTTTTTATTTTCAATGACGAAAAATGTATATGTTTTAAGACTGCACGTAACGTCTCTGATTACTTGATCTATCTACCTATTATCACCTTTATACAATTATTATTATTATTATTATTATTTTAGATATCACGTTTGTAAAGTTGGGACAACAAATTTACTAATTTTGAATATACTCTAATCTAATTAATGAATATAAATATAGCGACAGTTTGCGATTATAGTTTGCGTACTCAAGTTAGATGTATATCATATGCCTTTTTCTTCTTTGTTCTAGAACTCAATCTCAATTAGTTAAATATGCATATTAAAAGTTGAAAATTTTCTTCTTTTTCTTTTTTTGGGTGAGAAAAATGAAGTTCTCTATCAATTAACATGACGAAATATTTGATTAGATATTGAGATAATTACGTTTTTTTTTTTTTTTTTTGGCTGAAAATTGGGATCATAACATGGTCTTTTCAAGTTTGATGGAGACCAGTTGAAATGAAAGTAAATTTTTTTAAGCTTAGCCATATTTGACCAAATTTTCTTGCCACCTTTCAATTAATCAAAGTTAGTTTAGGCCAGGAAACTTCACGAAGTAATCAGTCCGCCCACAATATAAACCCAAATCTAGGAAAAATATACGCCGTATGAGACCTTCTTCAATACACAAGCCCGATGTCAATTATATATAGTATAAAAATGTTAGAAAATATATTTAAAACTTTATGCTCTAATGTGTAATGTTATTTTTAATGATATGTCTATCTTTTTTATATCATCATTAAATTTTGTTATTTGTTATAAAAGTAAAGTTTTAGTGTTTAAAAAATGAAAAATTAAACTAAATGGTTTTTTTAGTCACCTAATCTAATAGATGGTCCGACTTTTTTTATCTAGCAGAATAACCGTTTTTTTTTTTTTTTTTTCATATTTAGTCAATCAATGATTGATTATGAAATCTGGTAATTTCAGTAATAGACCAAATTAACTATATTATGTAGTTAATCACTAATTGATCATTGAAGAAAATTAATTGATCATTTAAAAAATGGTATTTTAGTTAATTTTTAAAACCTAGGATATTTGTTAAAAAAAATCTTTAAAAAAGACTATTTAATTATAAATCCCTTAATTTAGAACCAATGAAATTGTAATGATTAATTAAATGAAAAAGTAAATGCACCAATCAACAGCAATCAAGTGTCAAACGTAGCATTTACTATATTTGGTGAAAATTTGTCACTTCGTTAAATTTGCCGTAAAGATAACATTCTAATATTTCAGAAATGGAAATTTTGTTTGGCACTCCAAGATGCTCTAAGGAAATCAGATGATCTTTTCTTTTTCTTTTTTTTTTCTTTTTTTGTGTGGTTTATTTCCAACGTCACAAAAAATGAACGCCAGTGAATTTTGTTTTATTAATTATTAGGTGTCGGGAAATCAATTTCCTTACTTAATGGATTATGAAACTCAATCGGAGAAAGTTTCAAAAATAATAATTGATTTCTTGAAATTTAAGAGTAGGCCTGATATTCGATACTCATGAAAGGCTAATAATATATTACTTTGGAAAGTGCTGGAAAGCGGAAATTATGGAGATGAGTTTCTCGCTCAGATAGGACTCAATCGGAAAAAGTTCTTCAAATAGTCAATTTCTTGAAATTTAAGATTAGGGTTCGATCTCTAAGGGTCGGTCTTGATTGATACGTGAATTAAAAATAAATTGTAATATTTAAAAATGCAAATTTAAAATCTGCTTGAAAAAAAATACATAATATAGATATTGTTTCATTCATCTCGTCATTGTAAGTATTTAAAAATAATAATTATCTCATTTTAATTTGAAATAAAAAAGTTATAAACTTTTAAATTAAATTTTGATATTATAAATTAAAAAGAGAAAAATAAAGATTTATACTGTAACGAGATAAAGTCGGGATTTTCAAAAACCAACCGATAAAATATAGATCGGAATGCTTGTTCTAAACGGGTGCTTATAGTTGGTAAAAGACAAATAATATTATTTAATAAAGCTGGTATTAAGAGAGTTAGTCATCATCGATCTAATGGTTATTAATTAATGTCATAATAAAGTGGTTAATAGCTTAATGGAATAGATATATACGTTGGAATTTACCTATCCAGCTGGAAGGGGTCCCCTCATGCGATTAATACTTTTGACTACAATCAGTATTCCAGCACGTGATCTATTGTTGTGGAAAATTCTTTGACCTTAATTACTTTTTTTTTTTTTTTTTTTTGGGTTTGCCACGACATTGACCTGATGAACGACCACTTTAAAACATTAAATAAAAATCTTATGAATTTCCTCGCAAAAAATCCCATGTATTAGATAAATATCATGAATATATATATATATATATTTATATATACACACACATTCACACACAATCTCATGTGTATGTCACTTTCGGTTGAATGCAATCACTTCCACTTGATAAGTATGGCTATGTAGCCTACATGTGCTGATGACATGTGCAAATATAGCATTGTGGAAACGATTCTCTCTGACCGATATGATCTAGATATATGGATATGTACGTATATATGAAGCAAAAAATAATAAAAAATGTAGCTTTTAAGTAACAATATCTTTATTGTTTCATCTTGACAAATTGATAAAACAGCATTATAAATGTGAACCATATATTTTTATGTGATTAAAAGTCACTTTTTGTGACTAATATGCATCTACTTAAAAATTTTTGATCTAATTAAAATTTTTAGTCACGAGATTTTCAGTTTCAGAAAAAATAATAATAATAATTAGTCGCACCAAAAAAATTTTTGTGATTAAAAGACCTTCTAACTAAAAGTTTTAGTCATGCTCAAAAACTTTGACTAAATACATACTAGGTTGGGGTTATTGAAAATGATATTTAATCACAAAAAAATGTTGTGATTGTAAAATATATCTATATATTTATATATATATATATTAGTGGTAACAAATACAAATTCTTACTGCACGTTGCCTATTGAACTACCCAATTCTAAAATAATCCCAATTAAAGTAGGATTTTAGAATTCCTAATGCATATACTAAATTACATTAGATGAGATGTGTTAAAATAAGCTAATTATTTACGGTGCTAATTAAATTCAAAGTTATCATGCTGATATACTTTTTAGGCCAATTAGTGAGGGAGACATTTACTGAGTATTGTACATGAACCAAGGAAGAAAAATATTAGGAAATTAGTGCTACCTACTTGATGTAACATCCCATCATAAATTATTTACCAAAAATACGTCCCACGATAATTTTCAAAAACTAGTGTAATATAAGCTTCAGCTAATTAAACTATAATATTATCCATGAAAAAGAAAGCTTCTCCGCCTCATAATACATGTACAGATATTATACGCATATATATATATATATATATAGCAATCGCAATCATGTCTAAATTATAAGGAAAATGGCAATTTGGGTATTCTATTAAAATTAGAACGTTGGACTGTAGTTGGGCAGCCAATTTAGAATATTGAGTTTCAACAGAGAGAGCTTTCATTGGGGACCTCATATATATAATATATCAAAAAAACAAATTTTTTTCTTTTAGTCAAGTTCCTTGAATTTTCCTTTTCATCAAATTTGTCTGTTTGTCCCTCCGATTAAGTAATACCAGTTTCCTGCAAGTATCCTTTTTCTCTATCCACACACACACACACACACACGAAAGTAACCTTTTTCTCTCTCTCTCTCCAATCAATCTGAGGACCTAACTGTCATAAAAAACCAAAGTTAGCCACAACCCAAACTGTCTATAAAAACCTTGGCAAATTGTGTCATTACCAGATGACTAGTCAGCAGAGACATAAAAATAGAGTCACATAGTTTCTCTCTCTCTCTCTCTCTCTCTCTCTCTACTTTCTCTCTCTAGCTTCTCTGTGGGGTGGAGGGGTTCAGATGGAAAAGTTTCTAGGAAACAGCAACCAAAACAACCCACATCTGAGATTAAGCCAGAAACAACCCACAAAATTGGCCAAGAAAAAGCCCATCAAGATCAAGTACATTTCTAGTCCGATGATGGTCCGAGCAAATAATGCAACCGAGTTCCGAGCTATTGTTCAGGAACTCACCGGTCGGGATTCCAACGTCGGTGATGGTCTGCAAGACGATGAGTTTCAAGTCAGTCATACGACATCAATCAGCGAATTGGAACATGACCACGATGATCATGATCATGATCATCAGCCAAGGTGGCTGCCGTTTGATGCTGATCATCATCAACAAGGATCAGGTACGTTGGTTCAGGATCATGTGGACGAGAAGTTTTTGAACCAGGCGAATATCTCTATGCTTGCCCAGATTGATGAATTATTCTGGAGATCAGAAGTTTCGGAAAACTTTAATGGATTCCAATCTTCTTGTGTGTTTGTAGGACAAATCTAAGTTGATGATCTAAGAACGCACTTTTCTTTTCCAGAGTCGTGTTTATATTATTTTGTAATATTCTAGCTAAAGAATAATCTTCAACAATTATACAATATAAATATGCTTTTGTTAAGATTATTGTTGGTTTTGCTCTTTTGCAAAACCCTTTTCATCTTTAAGTTTCTTAAGCTGATAGCTCGTATATGTGGTGTATACGTATGCATGGACTTTTCGCACGAGACTCATGTCATATATATACGTGTGTCAATGTGTTTGTATGCGTGTGTATATATACAGGTAAGGTTTTATTTTCGGCAACTTTGTAAAATGACTTTTTATACTAAATATACTTTCGGTACTCCAATTCAATCTCAAAAACTCAACTCAATTTTGTTCTTTTTTTTTTTTTTTTTTTTTTTGAAAAATCAACTTGTTTTTTAACTGGCCTCTAAAATAAATCAAACAACTTCAACCTAGATTTTTCAATTTCAACCTACCAATCAAACGCTATGTAAAATTTTCTACTGATATATGTTATTTACACTGATTATAGTTTCAAATAGTACCATATAACAGTTCAATGAAAAATAGTAATAATATTATTATGTTCCACACATATAAAATTACATGTAAAATTGAAGAAAACAACATAAATGGTGACAAAAAAAAGTCGCATATGTCGAAATTATACGGTTGACACAGAGTAAACTATTACTATTTATTCATATATATATTTGAGTTCGACAAAATTATAAACTTTGATGTTCGGAAACTTTTGAAAAAAACTGTTCTAATGAATGGTCTTAACATTTGGTTTCTGGAGTTAAAATGGGAACCATATTATGCACGAAGCTCTGCTATTTGTTTGGAATTTCATTTGACGATATATATATATATATATATATATATGTATGTATGTATGATATAGTGCATCAATTTTAATTTATAAATAGGAATTTTGATTATGACTCAAAGGAGGAAAAAAAAAAAAAAAAAAGCCCCAATATATATGATATACATTCGAGCATACTTTCTAATATGATTTGACGATCTGGACAATATCGAGAAGGCACTAAATAATTCTTCATATTTATATATTTTTTCAAATATATTCTGCGATCGAGATATTGCCCTTTTCTCACGTACGAATAATTTTCCACAAGAGATTCCCAAAGGGATCCAGTCGACATCTATCTAAAGCCACAAAAATGTAAAGGACGTCATATTTATGAAAACTAATAAAATTTAAAAAAAATCAAAAAAAAAAAAAAAAAAAAAAAAAGGAAACGAATGTGAAGGTGGCAATTTACAAAAACAAACTGATGTTACATCTGATTAACAAGATGAACATGACCATTCTGTTGGAAAACTTTATTTGATAAAGGCTATCACCAAAATCAAGATCCATGTTAAATTATCCAGAGTACCTAAATCTATTGAGATAAATTAGATAATAATAGAGCCTTCCACGGCCAAATCTATTTAAATTCTTAAGATACTCTATAAATTCTCTCTCTTTAATGGGGATTTAGGAACTACAACCTTTATAACGACCATTATTTATTGACTTAAATTAGATTCCCATTGACCCTAATTTAATTAGTATTGAGTTTATACACATGAAAGCACATACACAATAGATATCTTAAAATTCAATTACCAGATCACTTATCTGATCCTATTAAATTATATGGCTTATAATATAATTGTCATTTAATATATAAGTTCATAATAAGAAATTAATAAAATCTCAACACATTCATATTGGAAATCAGTTATTTTCAAGAGTGGGGACCTCTAATGGTTTATAAATGGTATGAGTTTTCTTGCTATTAATAATTGTTTAGAAATTATAACTTAATGGGGTCTATTTTTAAGTACAATACTCCTCTTTTTGAATGTCCTTGTGACAGATTGTCCTGTGAGATTATGTGTGTTCATGCTTGTGTGAACACAAAATTTTTTTTAAAAAGTTATTTTTATTTATTTATTTATTTGGCTAGAATTTCAGCATCTTGGTCATCGGTCAATGTTCTGCATGTTCCACTTCTTCCACACAATGCCAGTCAAAAATGCGCCGTAATCAAGAATATCATGCATAGGTACTGCCACTACAAAAATAAAAAATAATTTTTAATCAAATTGTCTTTTTACAATATTTTTAGTCACAACTTTACATATAATTTATATTTAGTCACAAATTTTTATTTTGATTAACTTTGAACTCCAAACTAGGTTTTTAGTCATTAGAACTTTTGGTGAGACAAAATTTTTTTCTGTGATTAACAACCTTATAATTAAAAACAAGTTTTAATTGCATAAAAAATTATTGTGATTAAAGGTATCTGAACGTTATGATTAAAAATTAGTATATTTAATTATGCGTAAACGAAAGAAAAAAGAAAACGATATAATCAGTGTCAAAGATAAGATTATCAAATGAAATGAACTTTCTTGTCCGAAACAAATGAGTAAATATTATTGAAAGTAGCCTCTGATTTGATGTTGTTGAATATTCGGAGCTAATTTTTCCGTCAAATATTCCTTGCAATGGAACTATTGGTCCTTTTGGTTAGTCGGTTCCGAAATGAAATGAATTTTTCATTTTAATT
Organism: Ficus microcarpa; assembly: GCA_025413485.1. NCBI lineage: Eukaryota > Viridiplantae > Streptophyta > Magnoliopsida > Rosales > Moraceae > Ficus > Ficus microcarpa. Next base: position 30,122,137 of record CM046377.1, read on the forward strand.
TTTATCTTTTTTAAAAAAATTAATAAAAATTATAATTAATTTTTAAAATCTCAATTAATTCTAACTTAAAATTTTAACTCAAACCAGCATTCTAAACATATCATATATCTAGAATCTCATGTTGTTTCTAGTTATCATCTCTCATTTCTTTTATGTACACGAGGCCGCACCTTTTTTGTGTTTTTTTGTTTTTTGTTTTTTAGAGAGGGGAAATAGCATTCAAATTATCATTAAGGAAGAAACGTGACAAGACAATGAAAACGACCTTCTAATACCAAATACACAATCCTCAACTGAATTCGGTTCCCTTGATAAGTTCTGATGAAGCTCAAAAGGAAAGGTGTATGCCTAAGATCCGATAATAAGAAAGTACCCGGACACACCTAGATCAAGCACGCATTAGACTCCTGTCGATAATGCTTCTAGAATCTATAGAGATTTCCGATCGATTGAGAGCCACAACCCTTAACACAAAAGCCATCACCAACTTCATGTAAATGTAAATCCTGTGAAACAAATACACTGCCAAAACGAAAATCTGGCATACAAACAGAAAGTCCGGATAGTGGGGAAACCACTGCCATTATTGCACACGAATAACCAATGGAAAAGTAACAACAAAACACAACAACATAAAAGCAACCACCATAGACATGTCATTCCACAAGGGACTGAGAGTTCGGCGGACGGCTTGACACTGTTGCTTTCCCTCTAGTCCCCTGAGGAGACGACTTCTAACCCTAATAGTAGAAATCTTTTCTGTTTTTCAATGTAAAAGGTAAAGAATTTGAGCTCTACAATTTCTAAAAGAGTTAAATACAGGACTATTATTATATTATGTCTGCTATCAACACAAGAATGTCAATCTAAACCTGCGTGTTCATATTTTCAATTTATTTATGTCATATCTGTTGACAAGGCCCAACTAAACTCAACACCAATTTTAATCTTAATTTTTTTTTTTTTTGTGCTCCAAACAAACTTTAATCTTAATAGTATATATACCTTGTCATAATAAGTGTTTACTAATTATTATGTCAATTAACTTAAAATATATATCTATTAGTAAAAAAGTGTTCAATTGTATCTAATTGTCAAAAATGAAGTTCAGATGAGAATTCATCTGTATATATTAGGATTTTAGAACAGACAATTTGAGTAGCGTTCATTTCTTACTATTGATAATGTTTTTTTTTTTTTTTTTTTTTTTCAACGCCCTGCATTTGAGGTTTTCGAAAACTCGTATATTTTGTATTTTGAATTGTATCACATTATGAGACCTTCATTCTCTTTTTTTTTTTTTTTTTTTTTTGGATTAATGGTCAACTTTGACCAGATTTCCCCTTACTGAAAAAAGAGAAATCGAAAAAAAAAAAAACATTGTTTTTTCCTAGTCAAAATCAAACTTTGACTCACTCGAAGATAGACATGATAAAATCCTACATACAAGATAAGATTTTTTTTTTTTTTTTTTTCAATAATTAACATCAAAATGCAATGTACAAAAATAAAATAAAATAAAATAAAATAAAAACCATACTTACATGTCAAACTCTAAAATTCACACAACATTACACAAAACCGACTTAATGCCTGTTTGACAAATTTATGAGCCCAAAAATTATTGCTAAAAGTGTTTAATGATTAGTTAGAAAAAGCTTCGAACCTTTAAATAACTTCCTCTTCAAGTTACAATATGACTTCTCAAAAAAAAATTTCTACATAAACTTTAAAAATTATATAAAAAATTAAATTAAACGCTGTAAACTTCATTTGAACATTTTTTTTTTATTTACTCTTTAGAAAACTGTCAAATCATTTATTTCAAATGTCCAATTAAAAATTTGTTTCCAAAGTCTACTGAAAAATCACAATTTTTATTATCTGCCAACCGAATAAAATGTAAAGTAAAAACTCTACCAAATAGATCAGGAGTCTAATAACATGCCACTCTATCATGCTATTAAGTACTAACTCCCTGCTTTCAAACATTATCATCACCATAATTAGCAAATTTCAACATCAATAACAAGCTAAAATGCTAGTCACCTCATATAGCAATCTTTTCCATAGACAGTCGCAGATTTCTTGAGCCAACACAGAAGTTTAAAGTTTCACTTTCAAGCACAAGTTAATCTCTCATTAGGAGGAGAATTTAAAAGCCTCGGCCAACCAAATTCGTTCTAAAACAATCAGATTGGAATTGGAATTTTCGTTTTTTAAGGAAAAACAAGGAAAAAAAAGTGAGGAGGACCAGAACAGATTAATATAAGCTGATAAGCTACAAATTTACATTGTACACTACCACAACTGCATAGTCAAACTACTAAAGAAAACGTTTAAAGCTTCAGGTTTGAGAGTAATCCCTCATATCATTGTTTACACATAAGATAAGTGCAAGTCCTTCAGACAAGCAACCATTTTTTTCTAAATCCATCTTGCCCACCTCCCTTCCTAAATTCGTCTTCCTTGCTTTAACTCTTCTAACATACTAAGTTCGTTATTCTTACCTGCTAATTCCCGTCGTCCGCAGATTTTAAGTAGAGAGTCTCGCCCCCATCACCTCCAGAGCTTCCACCTCGGCCTTCAGCAGAGCCGGAGCTTCCTATATCCTGCTTACTCCCCCAGCCATCCCCCTATGCAGGCCTTCTCCTGCAGAGCCACGACCAAAATCCGGGAACCCTCCTGCCCCCAGCTGGCCACTGCCTCCTGCACTACCGATGTCGCCTTGCATCATGTGAAGTCCCGAGCTCCCACCCGAACTCATGCCAAGCTGGCCATGCAGGGCTGTTGTTGCAGAGCTGTGAATGGCTGCTGGGCGTACATCATGGAGGACCGTGCGGCCATCAGTGATTGTGGTGCCATCTGCTGAGCTTGCTGGTGCTGCATGTAATGTGCTCCTGGTTGCATCATGCTACTAGAAGGGTACTGCAACAATTTGTAATTAACTCGGTCAAAGTTTTCTCATTTTATCAGTCATTTTTTAACATACTAAATATTTATCTCACAGTCATCTATTACGAGAGTTAGAAGCATAAAGATGTGGGAAATTTGTGAGAGAACTCTCCCCAGTCTAGCAAGCTATCGTAAGACAACATTGGGCGTGTTGCATAACTTGATCGAAAGATTTAACACACAATAGGAGTACCCATAGCGCAAGGTTTTAGTAAAGTCACTCACGAACAGAACAGAAAAGTAGCGTACACAAAACAGCTTATCACATCCTTCTTACTGATAACGGAGATTATACCTGAGCATGCATGGTAGGAGGTTGAGGCTGAGAGTCAGCAATAGCAGCCAGGTACATCAGATTTCGCTGCAACCTCGCTTGGTTCCTGCTCAAGTGGAAAAAGGATCAGCGACACCCTTCTGACACTTCAACATTTCAGACCACTATTATGACAAGACGGTGTTACTTGCACTGTGAATTTAGTAATTTACTTGTGTTTGTTCGCAGTAAGCTAACTGCAAAACTTCAAAAGAGCGGACTCTGATAAAATTCTCGAAACACAATAGACGAAACACACCGCACAACCATGTCATGATAAAGAAGAGATCAATTTAAACAAAAATACTGAAGAGCCATGACAAACATGAAACCCCGGTTTCCTGTCAAAAACAAAGATCAGGCCTAGACCATGCTCTCAAGCTAACACCAGCCAATTCAAAAGCTCATCAACAGTATCGTACCATGAAGACTGACAAATGATTGTAACAAAATCTGTAATACTAGTTAGTTTTAGAAGTTCATTAAATGTGGATGCTGTATCTTTATTTCATCCTCAATGAGAACCGTAATAATTTCTACAGAAGGTGTGATCACCTCGTAGACGACCACATTTCGAGAAACCAAAAACAAAACGGAGAAGTTAGCATGATAATAAAGGAAGCATCTGTTTCGAACCGATACTAAGATAAAATGTCAGTTTGCACTGCATTTATTCTGGTAATTATCTAACTTGTCCACAAGAGCAATAGCCAGAAATGTGTTAAACCAGTAATCTTATATAGGAGAAATACTAATTTTCATTAAGCAGTTCTTCCACACCGCAAGCCTAGTAACAGCATACAGTTCAAAGAAATTAAACTACATCAAAAGCAGCAGTCAACAAGAGATTCGGAAAAAACACATACTCTGCACATTCACTCAATTTCCCTGTATTCTGGCTCTCAACGATCTTCAGAATCAATGACTTGTTCTCATCCAGATACTGCAACAAGGAATCAATTCATTAACAATTAAAATTAAAAACTGCAGTATCTTTAACATGTTTAATTAAATGCATATCTTTCATGTATAATAAATCGAACACCTTTTCCCAAAAACAACCACTTAGTTTTTACTCAAAAACTTCTAATTCCAGAAACCAAAAGAGACCTTCAATGACAGTAAATGCTTCCAGTTAATGAAGAAAGGAAAGCTTCCAGGATGATTCGGGAATTTACATTACAAGGATCCAGTCCGATATGCTCCATAGTTCATAATACCCCTAGGAGCATATCTTATCAGGTTCTTGCAATGTAAATTCCCGACTCATCCCAAACACCCATAGGGGAAGAGCTTGATTACTTTGGAAAATATCCAATCCTTTCAGAGTGAGAACAAATTACTCACACTTAAATACCATGTCAAACAAGTACGAGCAAATGCCAAGTAAAATACTATCATTTTTTCTTTGTTGTGTATATAATTGACACATAAATTAACGTTTATGGCACAACCATCACTATATTCCTTTACCAGTGGCATGTGATGTGTTTTAAGACTAATGTAGTTCATAAAATAAGGGTGTAAAATCAAGCACAAGCGTCATGTCTTTATTTCTAAACCTTTTTTAAGCAATTTGGTTCACCCAAAACCCCAATTAATTTAAGGCGGATTCTTTTAAACAAACATGTATAAAGACGGTTTAAGGAGTGCAACACCTAACTAACCACCAGTCAGAAACTTTAAATTCCTTGTCTAAACTCCTAAACAACAAGCAAAGTTTCAATCTTTCCAAGTAAATTGAATGGCACACAGAAAAGACACCAACTAGCTTTCAGCCTACCAAACAGAAACTAAACAGCCACCAAATATATATAGACAAGTAATAAGGATATAAAAAGAGAATAAGAAGGAAAGAAACAAGATAAGCCATGCGAGAAACTACCTACCTTCATAATCAAGGAGTGCAACACCTAACTAACCACCAGTCAGAAACTTTAAATTCCTTGTCTAAACTCCTAAACAACAAGCAAAGTTTCAATCTTTCCAAGTAAATTAAATGGCACACAGAAAAGACACCAACTAGCTTTCAGCCTACCAAACAGAAAACTAAAAAGACACCAAATATATATAGACAAGTAATAAGGATATAAAAAGAGAATAAGAAGGAAAGAAACAAAGATAAGCCATGCGAGAAACTACCTACCTTCATAATCAAGGTACTACAAACCATTCAACAAATAAAAAAAATAAAAAAAAAGAGAGAGAATAAAAGGAACTAGAAAGAACATTAAAGAAATAGGTCCTAAACCTAGGATCTAACAAACTAGAGGAACCATACCAAGTGACAAAACCCCAACAACAAGAAATACCCATTTGAGGAGACGAGCAAAAAAACATCACCAATCATCAAAACACACCCATCAAACGTTGTTCACGTTGACATAGTATTCAATAGTTAAAGAAAGTCACATTCTTTTTCCAAAAGCAATGAAGCTAGTGATAAACAATAGAATGATCCACATGGAGAATAAACAAACACCTGGTGAGCATTATTCATTCATGAATAAAAAATATGATCTTGTAAGAGGAGAGGAACTCAGAAGGAGAAGAAAAGAACCAACCAGAGAGAAGGAACAAGAGAAAAGAAGAGAGAGAGAGGGAAGAGAAGTGAGAAGTGAGAAGGAGAAGTGAAAAGAGAGAAGAGAACCTGTTGAATGTGATCAGTGGTGACGTTGTTGGGATAATAGGCTGCCATCATGGGCTGCATCTGCATCAGGTGCTGCTGCATTTCAAGCACTCTCGCTTTATATAGACACACTCTCTCTCTCTCTCTCTAAAAAAAAGAAAGAAAGAACGAAACTTTCTCGCTCTAAAGTCTTTGAAACAGTGTTTCAGAGCTGAGAACAACACTCACTGCAGAGAGTGCAAAGAGAGGTCAGAGAGAGGCAGGAGACTGGTCTGGGTAAGATGCCCTTCTCTTTTCTTTTTCCTTTTTTTTTTTTTTTTTTTTGCCCTTTTTTTTCTTCTGATTTCACTTTCTCTTCTCCTTACAATGACACAACCACCACACAGGGTACCAGGGGACAGGAGTGAGACACAGAAATAGCAAGTAATAGATATTAGGAAAGAAAATAAGCTTGCGTTTTGATGTTAATATTTGGTAACAAAATTTGAGTTTGAATTGATTATAATTAATTAAGATATTTAAATTTTTAGAGTTAAAAATTAAAAAAATTTAAAATATATTTAGTAAAATATTAATATAAAATATGTTATATTCGTCTTGAAATTTTATATAATTTTTAAAAATTTATATTATATAAAATTATGAAATTATAAAACTGTATATATGATAAAATTAAAAGATAAAATAAAAATTGAATTACAATAAAATGATATAATTTGGATGTATGTTAAAAAAGAGCAAGGAGAGAATGGAAAAAAGGCGAGATTTTTTTTTTTTTTTTTTTTTGGTTTTGGGTTTCGTTGGTTGTGGCCTTTTCTGGGGGTTGTAGTTGTGTATCTGAAATCTGTATCAATCTCTCTCCAAAACCCCACTGCTGTTTCTCTCTCTAAGAATTGAAGGGTCACGTGATGGATGTGAGAGAGAGAGAGAGAGAGAATCTGAGATAGCCTATAGATATTCAATAATGAATCTACTCATGTAGATGTTTCAGTAGTAGAGCTTGAACAGCATATCACATTTAACATGAAAATGTATATGTATACATATATATGCATATATCCATATATATATATATATATGTATTATTATACTGGGTGTGTTTTTTAGACCGCACTGGTCCAAAAATCTTTTGGTCTCACTAATTGATATGATGACGCTCTTGCTTCTGTCAATAGATTCCAAACTGAGTTTGTCTTGGCTCCTTCCTCCTCCAAACGCTCTTTCTCCCCTTCCTCGAGCGCGTGTCGCTCACTCGCGGTATCAAATTGCTCCTCCCATGAAAATGTATTCTCTCTTTTAACATTTTAGATTGTAACTTAAACTTTTATATATGTGTTTAGGTTGAAAAATATATAAAGTTTTAGAAATAGATAAAGTTGTAGTAAAGTCTAATTTATATATTTTATTACTAGAGTTTATTTTTAAATCGTTAAGATATAATCGAATGACTAAAATTTTGTTTATATATAATAATTAGAGTTCACCTTAGCTCATACTAGTATAAACTAATAAATTAAAAAACTCTCGATTGAGTCTCAATTATTGATAAAGCAGTCATACTTCCTTCACCTAAATAATAACTTGATTTAGCAGCTCTTTCCAAAAAGCGTGAATGCAAATAAAAAACATTGTCAAGATAAGCTTCATAACCGACAGTCTTTATAATACAAGAGACATTTGATAATAAGCCTGTGCTTGTTTAGAAAGATTATCATAAATGATTGAAGTATGTTGTTCACGGCACATAAAATAGAAATTAAAAAAATAACATGGTTTACAAATGATGGCGTCCCGGGGGGTGTTGTCAGTTCCTAGGTGAGTGGGGGGGGGGGGGGGAATGCTCATCGCTAGCTTCTGGGCGGGTGAGCTGCGGGGGGAGGGGGTAGATCTAATTTGCCAAAGGGGTTGTCTTTGTCGGCATCGACAAGGGAGAAGGGGTTTGGGGTAGGGGGAGCCTTTGTCAATGTCGGGGGGTTAGATCTGGTTGGGGAGGGGAAGGTCAGTGTTGGGGAGGGGGGCGCTTGTTGCTAGTGTCGAGGGGGAGGTTAGGGGTCATCGTTAGTGTTAGGGAAGGGGGCATTCATCGCTAACGTCAGGGGTGCAGCTAGTGAATAATTGTCGGTCAATTTTTTTTCTTAGTTTCTTTGAATTCTTTTTAATATATTTTTTTAGTATATAATACTATGAGTTAAGGTACATTATAGTTATCATGTATAAACAACAATGATCTCCGGGGGGAGTGTCGTCGGTTTCTGGGCGAGCGACTTGCTGGGGGTGGAGGGACTGGGACGTTGGGGGCTGTACGGGACTGGGTTGTCACGAAGAGAAAGGCGGTTGTCTTCGTTGGCATTGGCGAGGGGAAAAGGGGCAAATTTGCTTTGTCGATGGGGGTTTGTCCTTGTCGACATCGACAAGGGAAAGGGGAGCCTTCGACGGCGTTAGAGAGGAAGGGGGCAAATCTAGTTAGGGAAGGGAGGGGGTCTTCGTTGGGGTCGGTGAGGGAAGGCGCTCGTCGCCGGTGTCAGGGGTGAGGGAGGGGGACATCATTGGCGTTAGGGAAGGGGGCACTCATTGCCGGCGTTAGGGGGGCTGCTGAGAACAATTGCCAACCATTTTTTTTTTAGTATCTTTGATTTTTTTAATTTCTATTTTTATATTTTTTTTAGTATATAATACTACAAGTTAATATACATTATAGTTATCATGCATAAGCAACATCTCAATCATTCGATTACATCAGAACGGTTTAAAAATGATTTATACCTATAGGATATATAAATTAGAATTTACTATAGACTTTCCCTTTAGAAATCTGTTTTTGGAAGGGGAAAAAAAACTATTTAGAGTGAAAAATATAAAATCTAAAAATATGTTTGGAAAAAAAAATTGTTATTGATATTGTTTCATTTATTTTAAAATTCTATGTAATTTATAAAAATAAAAAAAAATCTCTTTTGGACTTGAAATAACAAAATTATAGAAGTTTAAATGTTAAATAAATATGAACATTTAGAGATGTGAATGGTGAAAAATAGTTTTACTTTAAAAAAATGATAGAATAATTTTTCCAAATTAGATGCCAGCACAACCCCTAAACAGGCCCTTCAAGAATTGAGGGGTTTATTGTTTAAGAGGGAATAGATTTTCAGTAAAAGGACTAATTCTAGAGAGAGAAGAAAGTTTAAGGATCTCAAACAAATTTATGTTTTGTCTAATTGAAAATTTGGATTTAAGCCGAAGGAAAATTTGAGCCGACCCAACTTTTTAGGGAATTCCATTAGCCCACTCTTTTCAACAAAAAGTCATTTTTTCTCAATTATCCCCCAACTAATGAATGAAATTCCAGTTCCCAAAGCTAGAGAACGTACAGAAGAACTAATCAAAGCAAAATAACACAACCACCTGAATTCCGTTTTGTATTTCATTTCAAGTACAAAACTACAAGACCTCTACAAGCAAAATAATAATAATAATAATAATAATAGGGGACAAAAATTACAAGATCTTCAAGTGAAAAAACACCAAAAAAAGAAAAAAAGAAAAAGAAAAAAGAGTACAGACTAGAAAAAGAGCACTCTATAAGGGGTTATCCGTATAGAGTGAAGCAAATGGCTGAATTCCCACCTATTTGCCTTAACAGGGTGACATGTACTGATTTTAAAAAGTATTAGCCACCAGAGCTTTCCTCTGCGCCCAGTCAAATGCTTTGTGAAGATTTTATTTAAATAAAAAAAAAAAAAAAAAAAAAAAGAACAACCGTGTAAAAGTCGAACCAGCAGAGTAAATGGAAGTAGCGTATTAAAAAGAATCTTTGTCAGCACCAAATAGATTTTCTTTTGCAGAACACACCTACATTGCAAAAGGCAACAGATAATAGTTTGCCAATATTACACCAACAAACGTCAATACATGAACTCATCTAATATTATAAATAATATCTTTTGGTACGTTATGTTTTTCTATATTAGTTAGAGGAATCTTCCGTCAAGAATATTATATATATATATGTATTATATAGTTATATCAGTTGCTGCAAAAGATATATGTTCTTCGCACTCGGATAGATACGTTGGCAAAGGAGATGACACATTTTTTAACTTCTTCCTTCGTCTATTAAGACTCGTATCCCGTGAAACTCTCGTAAGATTACCGTTCCAATTTAGGTTGTAGTAGCATTAGATATGTAATATTTTGGATGGGATCTTAGTTAACAACTGAAAAAGGCTAGATTAAAGACAGATCTTTTTTTGTCATATCGAGGAAAGTAGATCCGCTTGTGAGGTTAAATTAGAACAATAATAGGCCACCACTAAGTTCTTTTGCTTATAAAAAAAAAAAAAAAAAAAAGATAGATAGATGTTCTTAGCCAATAGCCAACTATAATAATGGATAAAATTTGTAAGTCCTCTCCCTACTATAGGGAATCCTCTTAACTCTGCAAAAAGGCTATAAAAGAAATGGAGGAATAAAGTGAACCAAACCTATTGGCTGACTAGTGGGAAGCAAAGTGGTACTATATGACTCACTGCCCTCATGATGAGAAGGTTTGAAGATCATTCACCATTACACTAGAACAAAGACACAATTCACTTCTTTTCTTTTCTTTTTCCCTCACTTTTGACAGTTAAAAGCAGGAATTTGTAAGTAGAGTGCTTAAATTAGATGACATTGTAGATCATAAGCCAATAAGTGAATTTACAATGACGTGCTAAACTTTTATGCTAATGGTAAAACTTACTAATAAGTAGAAAATAGTTCTCAAATACATATTTGATATTAGCACCATGTACAACAAAACTTGTAAAGTTAGATGCAATATTATGAAAATTCCATATACATTATAAAAAGTATTGTTTTCATATAAATATATGGACTGACCTATGACCCGACAAACTGGACCTCCATTTATTCCAACCGGGCAGGGCCAGACTAGCCGGACCCATGTTTATGTTTTAGGTCGAACTAAAAATACAGATAACTCACGAATAGATTGATCACATAGTGTTGGAAATAACTAATTAATTAACCTTATTAATAACTATTTAAGACAGTTACTTCAAGATACACAAATTTGAAAATGCTTTGGTCCAACAGCGAGTGATTTTTACTTATTTATATATAAAAATATATATATATATGCAGATATTGACATAAAAAATTTGAATCATGACATGTTGAAAGAGGATTTTAGCTGGGGGGGGGGGGGGGGGACCCAAGGAGTTCACATGCCATCTCTACTGGGTGATGTCCAGTCCATGTCCAACTGTCCCAATGGGGACCCTCCAAAGTCAAAAGTGACCCCACCATACTTATCCTGCTCCTGCACACGACCCAATAGACTATACTTCCCAAGGATTCTTCGCTTTCTCCTCTCAGTGGGTCACAAATATCCCTGCAGACAACCCCATGGCCATGGCCTTGTGGCCTTTGGTCTCCGCCTCTTTAACTAGAGTATATATGGGTGTGTGTGTGTATGAAAATTCTCTTATCCAGCATTCAGACAAGAACGGTAATGTGATGTAAATATATATTGTGAGTGCATATATATATATGTATGTATGTATACAGCGAGTCCATAAATATGTGCGAAGAGTCTAGAAAACTAATAACCTTTGATAATTGGAGAATTTTTTGACGAGGCAAACAAAAATCTATCCCGAATTTTGACATATTCTTTTTAGGTTAGCTTGATAATTTGAAGTTGTGTTTTAGGTTTGAGTTGAAATATTTAGGTTGAGTTATTTGATTTTTTAAAAATTATTAAAAATTTTATTAACTTCTTAAAATAAGATAAAAAATGAGTAGAAATTTTTTCATTTAAATTGGTAAGCTAAACGGGGCAAATAGATTTTTTTTTTTTTGGGTACCCTGCTACAAAAATTTGGAATAAATAAATTAGAGAAATCACAAAAAATATTTTAATGATTTATTGAAAGAGTCAAAAAATGTATAATGAAAGGTTGGTAGTGCTCCCGGCTCCCCAAACATGATGGGTGGTTGGGGTGTCTCAATTGATTTGTGTACTCATATTCCAATCCTGTCTTTTCCTTTATCCCCTTTTCTTTTCCGCTTCCTTTGTTGCCTTTTCTCTCTAATATATATATATATATATATATATATTTGTTGGGTGCTTTCGAGCTTTTGTCCCTGTGATGTAGGGCACCTTATTATTTTTATTTTCATTTTCATCCCACGCGCTTCGTACATACATACCTATCAAGACAAAGCGGGTCTCATCACATAAATATCGTGTAACAGATTTATTTTATATTAATTGTGATATATATATATATTTTGATAAGAAATCCAAGTTCTTAACTATTACCCCCAAAGACAAAATCATATGACTTTGAGTAGTGTTTGTACTTGAAAGAGAATGTTTCAATGGCACATTAAGATGCTTTTTATTTCCAATATTACACCCTCAAAATTCTCTACAAGGGCTTTCAGTTTTCACCATTGGCCTGAGTTTTGGCCGTTGAGCAAAATATATTGGGTCAGTCAGTAGTAACAACAAAATAAACGTCGAACTGCTGATATACTCATAGACTGGAAGGAAAAAAAAAAAAAAAAAGGAAAGAAAGAAAGAAATAATAAATAATAAACAATAAATAATAAAATCCAATTCCCATGTACGTGTTGCACATGCAGTAGTATTCTGCAGACACATCGACTGTTATTGAAGAGTATCAACCGTTACTTTTTCAGGTCTCTTGCTGAGCTATAAAGGCTACTCTTTAGGTAGGCAGGGTTCTGTTTTCCCCACGCTTTTTGTTGCAAAAAGACAATAATACAGCGAAAATATATATATATATATATATAAATCAATTAAACAGTTGACTTCTTTATTTCCAAAGGGTATCGACTATCAAATTCAAGACTGACTTCACTAAAGAACCAGTAAAAAGTTGTAATGAACGGGCCTGAGAAATTCATGATATATGCAATGCATTTTTGCTACACTTCTTCATGTTTAATATCATCAACTTTTAGGCCACAACACATATAAGTGTAAAAGAAGGTGCTTCGCTTTTTTTGTAACACATCCGGTTGTTCATTTTTGGGTCATTGTCAATGAGGCCCTATATATGCATATAGTTATTTATATATAGTATATGAGAAACGCAACGTGGACTTCAAAAGTTGACTATAGAATCATAGAATATCACCAAGGAGTGGCCTAGTAACATGAGAATTAATCACCATAAATTGGGATTGCTCGTACGTTGGCTGAGGAGAGTATTAAATGTGTTTAAATATAACTCATCACCCAAAATTAGTTTGAAAGTAGAGAGTATCCAATATATATAAACACTATAATATAAGTTACTAATCTAGTAACTCGAAGACGTGAGATATATTATTCAACTTCAAACGTCTTTTGTCATGCGTAGCATGTCATGTAAATAAATTAGACTGAAAACTCAATATTATCTTAGTCTGATATCATATTTAATGGGTTTTGATAGAATTAATTTCTAAAAGTTAACTTGAAGTGAAATCGTATTAAATTCGTGTGTAAACGTCATAATAACTTAAAATATAGGGGTGTTAGAAAAAAAAAATCAAATTTTAACAAAGATCAGATGTTCAAGTCAAAGAGAAGCGCTTGAGACTTATCTCGATATTTCTTATGTCGATAAAAACTTGAGCTGACATGTTTAATCCTTAACTTAAATAGCTATGGGTCGATAATATTGATGCTTCTACGTATACTAAAAATGAATAACCACCATGCTGATCATCTCACCGTACACTTTTATTCATCAAGGAAACTATGTATATAACCTCAAGACATACGTATCTTTCTGTGGTATATGAAATGCGACAATGAACTGGTTAATGCATGGCTCCAAAGATTTTTTCAAGTAATTCATTATTGATGAGTTGGAAGAAACACCAAACAATAATGAAGAGAGAAGGTGGGTATTTTTGAAGCTCCATTGAAAAGGGTGCCAAATGATATGACTAGGTTTTTGCAGTCAAAAATGGACAGCTAATGCAAATTGACGAGGGTGAGAGAGGTAGCTAGCTATATAGATACACATGTATATATAGAGAGCCCTCTTTTCTGAGTCTGACACACGTCACATGTTTGTATTCTTTTGCCCTTGAGATGTCACACCACATGCCCTTTTCACATACAAGTAACAATGTTATATATATATATATGTATATATATACATGGATGGCCCTTTTCCGTCTGTCTCACAAACTTCTTTGTAATTTTGTTGGTTTTTTTCCCCACCTCCTCCTCCTCCCTTGTGCTGCATCTGCTGGCACTAACCATGTGACTGGCAAGAGGGGACATGTCCCACCACCATTTATAAACGAGCACCTTTGACAATTCGCAGGGACACACACAATTCCACGGCCATGAACATTTCAATGCACATCTCAAAAATTTCCCCCACTTTAGCATCCATCTCTTGTGGAGCGTGATTAACACTTGCCCACAAAGTTTGGCGTTTTCGTCGTCAAAACTAATCGGTAAACGGACACTTACAGAATAGACAAATAAATTAAAGTAAAATTAAAAAACACATCACATGACGGTTGATGAACCTGTTACGTGATGGATGAACAAAAACATTGTGCTTTAGTAATCCATCCTTTAAAGTATAGTATAGATAATATAGAAGTATAGTATGGATAATATAGATTGTAGGTTCTATTTCCCTTGCTCATCTGTCTTTATGAACAATCTGAGTGAATACGTAAGACCCCGCCCAATGTCTACGCTCGTATAAGTGTTATTGTTATATTTTTTATTACAAAAAAGTGTAAAAAAGAATTTAATAACATTAACACATCTGTAATAATCAAATGAAAAAAGAAATAGAGAAATTAACCAATAGAACTTAAATAATGTTTATTTTTTTACATTAGCTAGTTTAGGGTGACAATTGAAGTTGGAATTTTGAAAATATTTTGATTAAAAATGAATTTGAGTTTTGAAAATGTGCGTTTGATTGAAAATAAATTAATTTGAGTTAAAAAGTACAAAAACTTAAAATGTAGTTCTAATTAGAATAGTATCATCGATCTTATTTTGTTTTTCTAATCATTTTATTCAAAATTTTTTTTAAATCGTCTTATTTTGACTTTAAATAAAAAGTTATAGTTTGAATTTTTGAAAAAAAAAAAAAAAAAAGACATGGAAATGGGAGTAATGAAATTGATTTACTTTCAAAGAAATTTGTTTTTTCAGAAAATTCCGTTTGGAGTTATTGTCTCAAACGAGCCTGTAGTGAGAAATTTACAATAAAATTTTGTATACATCAACCATAAAACTGCTTAGAGATTTTTTTTTTATTTAAATATCAAAATTTATGATTAGTATATTAATTTTTCACTTCATTAGAAGTGCTCAGAATCTGTCAAAGATGTAATCAGAGAGTGGGCCATTGATATAAATATATATATGGCCTAAATAAACCAGCAAAAAAAAGTATATATATATATGTATGTATGTATGTGACCTAATTATTCATGACTTATCCCATCGAAGGGTCAGTGTAGGTATGTTTGGTTTGGAGTGGAGATGAAGTGCTCTGTCACGTCTCATTCACAGATTAAATCGGATATACAAAATCAAGAACAAAATCGTAATATTATTCAGCAAAAAAGAACAAAACCGTAACTCAAAAGATCCTCTTGATACTGAGGGAATTATATATATGGTGAAGGTTTACACCATAATATATTAGTATATAGTTTCTGTAAGGTTTATTATAGAAGACCTATTTCCTCAAAGATATGAAGTAGTAATTAAATGAACAACTTCTTTCAGCTAGAAATAATTGTCATGGATAAAAATATATATATATATATATATATATGTATATAACATGTACGTATGGTTGTTTGGATACTAAACGTGCATGGATTGCTACCACACGCACATATAAAAAAAAAAAAAAAAATATATATATATATATATTGAAACAACGTCACGTACGAGTACCAGAACGTAGAACCAAAGTGGAAAAAGGCTAAATTTTCGTGTCTTTGTCGTTTTCATTTTTTTCCTTGACTATCTATATTTTTAGTATTTTTTATATATTTTATCTTATTTTGTGTTTTGTTATGGGGGATAGACTTTGTAGTGTGAATCAAGTTCGAAAGCCACCTTGTCATGCAATATTGCACATTTGATTCACTCTTCTTCAAAAGGAGATTTAATGAGAATTAGGTGCCTTCCCGTGAGGACCATATATATATATATATATATATAAATCTTAATCGTAGACAACGTTTGTAAAATGAGTGTAACAATATTTTCTAACAATTTTCCCCATAAAATTTTGCCCCTATATACAATTAATTAAATTCGAAGGAGACTCATCCACATGCTTGCGGATAGTATAATAAGTGTGTGTATACATATATATATATATATATCAATTAAAAATGTAAAATAATTTTATTATTATTGGGGGCTTCACAAACGACAACTACACTTTTTTTCTCGCGTCATGTTTGTTGCTCCTCAAACAGGAACAAATTAATGAGGAAAATGACTAAATAACACATAAACAGTAAAAAGGGAAAAATTTTCAAAAAAAAAAAAAAAAAAGAAAGTTTCAATTTGACATAACTACTTTCTATCTCTATATTATCTTATCATCTATCTTACATTCTTACTATGTACGTACATCTTGAACGGCATCACGATCAAGAACTTGGCTGATCTTGTTGCTTCTGATTCTGACGTGTCGCAACCGGATTGGCTGCTGCAAAATGGAGAAAAGGTGGCGGTGCATGATGATGATGATGATCAGGCTGATCAGGAACGTCCATTTGGCTCAAAGTGCAACGCCCACGGCTACGTCCTGGGATGAACGTGCATGGGTTAGGGCTCGAAGGTTTGTCATCTCCCCTTGAGAATGACTGAAACGACAAAGCGTTTATAGCCCGTTTCTCTCCTTCCAATGGCCTCATTCCCAAAGTTTCCCCAAGCCCATCTGCCAAAACTATTGTACAAACAAATAAGATTATGTAACACGTATTTTTGTGGCACCCATTTGTGAAAAATAACTGAAAAAAAAGTTTGGTAATATATGTAAATGTGAGTGTGTGTGTGTGTATATGTCTTTATATTGAGTACTTTTCTTGGAGGAGAAAATGCTGTGGAACGGAGAAGAATAGGAAGTGAATTGGATGATATGTTTCCGGCGGTGGAGGAGAGGGGGTTTGATATATATGTATATATATATATGCACACATATATGTATATAGATAAACTTTGTTGTGTAATTGACTTAGAGGCGCGTTTGATATAAAATAAATGTTTGAATAGAGATGGTCAAAAAATCAAAGACACGGAACCTTAGAACTCAAAAATATACCAGGTCTATATAACTGCATTAAAACATATATAGTTGAAATGGTCCACATATATATTTCCTATAGTTAGGAAATTAAAATATTTTTGTGTGACACCCAGGCAAGTTCACATCTAATATTGCTCAACACATGATGACCCGAATTGGCTTAAGCCTTAATTAGAAATAGGTGTGCAAAATATTAGACAATTTCCTCCTTTCAACTTTAAGTGGTTCTTACAGTAATTTAGACTTTACGAATCATTACATGTTTAAATAACGTATTATCATATATGAAACCCATCTCTTAGTCTTAATCAACACGAAAATGACACCTACCCTGATAATTAAGCAAGTATTAGCAATCCCTCTATCAGTCAAGATCTAAATTTTATTGACTGATTAAAAAAAAAAAAAAAACTTTTTCAATCCAATTAGTGGAACTTTCTTTGCAATAACACAAAAATTCGAATCCATAAGAACTTTATTATCTATCTATTTATTAGTCTATTTATACTATTTATTTATTTATTTATTTGTTGTCACTGTTTTTGTTATTCATATCTATGTTTCAGAAAGAAAAATGACAATGACACAATTCTAATCCTAAATATTTGTTGTCACTATTTTTGTTATTCATATCTATATTTCGAATAGAAAAATGAAAATGACATAATTCTAATCCTGATTTTTGAGTACTATTAAAATCACATATCATTACCATTCAAAAAAGGAAAATAAAAAGTAACTCTCATTAAAAAGATGAAAATTCATTGCGTCATTTGAGTTGAGATTACCTATTAGAAGTGGTGTTTCTAACATTACTCTTTTCAAAAATATGAAAATCCAAAAAAAAAAAAAAAAAAGAGGAAAATTAGAAGGAAAACGTAAGTGTAATTGTCATCCTCTTTTAATCTGTCTCCAAAACAAGGCGACGTGCATGACAATAGCATGTGCCTCTGTCATTCACTTGGCAGTACATATTTATATTGGGATGATGCTTTTATACCATGAACCCGTCTAAAAAAATATTAAAAAAAAAAAAGAAAAGAAAATAAACCCATTTAATTCTCAAACTCTATAGATTAAATTGGGCGGTAACCTTTTGAAATAATAATTAAAAATATAAAGTTTAAAAAAAAAAAAAAAAAGGAGACCCTATAATACTCGTTCAGATCATGCAAATATTCATTGAAGTCTTGCTCCTGTAGAAATTTCAACGATCAATGTCTTCTTAGTTTGGATTTGGCCGGTGGATTGTGTTTTTGTGTTTGGTTGAGTTGAGTTGAGTGGCTTTTTGTCCGAAATTTCACCGCCCTTTTGCCTACTTTGTTGTGTGGCTAATAATTTCTTGCCACAGGTTTTCATATACCGTTTTATTTTTGCATGAAAATTGGAAAAAAATTTACCAAGACTTTGAAATTGAACGAGCGTTCTAAATTCTACTAAAAATATGAAAAAACAAAAAAGAACTACATCATTCATATTTCGCGAAGGTCGGTCCACCACTCTGTTTTGAACGATAAGGTTGGCATGACCGTGGTAACTAGCATTTGGATAATGGGAAACAAATAAATGTTGTTTTTGTTTTCTATTGGAAAAAGAAGGAAAATGCAAGCTTCTTATTATCAGGACAAAATACAAAATTTCTCTCCAAATAAGTTGGTCCTAATCCGCAATTGAATCATCAGATAAGATAAAAGTTGAGCAAAGAAATGAAAGGAAAAGAAGTTCTTATCCTTGCATCGTCACTCAACTGTCATCTGGTATGGATTATCTGTGGCAACGGGTTTTTCATAGTTGGTGTTTCGTTCGATCAACTTGACCTTCAAATAATGTGTTGCATGACAAGAAAAGAATAGATATAACCCAAACAGAAATTGGTAGTCAAGGATTCAAATAGGATTCCCAGCCTTCTTTTTCTAGCTTCTCTGCTTTCACCAAGACATCATTCCTTGTGTCTTCTTGATATTGACTCATTCTGCACATGGTTTACCACCAAATCAACGACATATGTAATCAACTACGGAACTTTTTTTTTATTGTCGTAAAAGAACTATGTTTTGTTTCACTAAATGGATTATCTAACCTTGCCACTAGATTGCCGTCACCAACACCTAACATCCTTACTGCCAGCAAACCTGCGTTTGTGGCATTGTTTACAGCAACTGTTGCAACTGGAACGCCCCTCGGCATCTGCAGGATTAACGCAAAAGAACATTTAGAATACTTTGCAGAAACACCACACATTGAAATGTGTCACTTAACACAACACAAAATCAAAAGCTAATTTCACGCAGTCATGATGTGACACTATATAAAATATAGTAAGCCTGTGTGTGGAACTGGATATCGTGCATGGTATGGTTTCTTCCATGCATGGCTATATTCACAACCCAAAACGTTAATCATTTGCACCAGAAAATAAGCACGCAATTACTGGTTTCACTAACAAGATAGAGAGGAGGTATAATAGAACATTCTAGTTAATAGGAAATTGCAGCTTTTAGGTAGTAAGATGTAGGCAACTGGATTTGTACAATGTTACCTGCACAATCGATAAGAGTGAATCAATTCCATCCAATGTAGAAGCACGTACAGGAACACCAATTACTGGCAAAGGAGTAAGTGCAGCTACCATACCTGAAGTTTAAAGGCGGAACCGAAATAATGTTATAATGTAACAAAAACAAAAAACAAAGCAAAAACAATATGGAGCAAAGTTTTTATGGAACTAGCCTGGTAAATGGGCTGCGCCACCAGCACCAGCAATTATGACCTGAATACCTCGATCCCGAGCAGATGAGGCAAAAGAGTACATCAATTGAGGAGTTCGATGTGCTGAAACAATTCGCACCTACAATTTAAAATAAATGAATCTTATGTAGAGTTGAAACATACATAAGGTTTTGTATAACAACAGATGATCCCCAAGCCGAAACAGTGGTTTAGAAAAAGCTAACCTCATGAGGCACATCAAACATACTCAAAATCTTCGCAGCATCCTTCATCACGGGAAGATCTGAATCAGAGCCCATTATGATCCCAACTCGTGGTCTGACTGCATTAGCAAACAAAAACACAACCAACACAAAAGAGGTCATTAAAATCATTCCTCCATATCTGATTTCAGCTCAGCTAAGCTTTGATAAACTCGTTAATAGACCATCAAGCGACAAAGTTTGCACCTCTGGACAGCACTTTGCTAGAGATTTGCATTAAACGTAACAAAGGAAAACTAATCCCCCAGGCAGCTTCACTTCCAAGACAACATGGTAAATTTTAAAGTGCCCAATAAAAATAAACTAACCCGCAGACTGAGAATCATATCCATCTTTGCACAGCATTGCATCCAAACGTCTCTCCACATCACTCATGGAAGGACCGACAATGGTGATATGACCCATCTTACGTTGCTTCCGCATTTCTGCTTATCATTTAATTACAAAGGTGAGTATCGAGGATAAATTAAAATGAGATGCAGGAAGACATCAAAAAACTTAGCATAAGCATAATCTTACCCGGCTTATCATACCAATGGACAGTAGCACCTGGAATACTCAGTGCTTTTCCAATAAGTCGATGAGCTAAATGGAAGCCACGGTCTCCCTCATCTTCGCCAAGTAAATTATACATGATTGCTGCAGGAGTTTTCATTGATGGATCACCAAGTGGAAGACCCACAACAGCCCTCAAATGTTGTTCAAACTGTGAGGTATAGCAAGACTCTATTGTGTGGTGACCACTATTATGAGGTCTAGGAGCTACTTCATTTAGTAAGATCTGATAAGAAGTCATGAGAAGAACAAACAAGTGAAGTTAGCAGATTGTCGAAATTAAGACAGAAAAAAAGCCCACAAGACACCTTAATGAACAACAAATAACCATGCAGGATGCGTGATACAAGTTGAATTTCTACCTGGCCATCTTCTGTCATAAACAACTCAACTGCAAACACGCCAGCACCTTCTAATGAACTAACAGCTTTATAAGCAACCTCAGTTGCCAGCTTTCCAATCTTCCAAGATACATTTGCAGGTGCCTTGACTATATGACAAATGTTTTCCCTACAAAAGACAAAATTCCCAAATTATGAGTGCAATGATTCCGTATAAGCCAGAGTGGATAACATCAGATCAAATATGCTTCAGCAGCTTTTAAATTAGTGAAGAGAAAAACTCAATAAGAGCCAAGAATGATAATTTATTACTAACAGATATGTGAATGCGGAATCTACAGCTTACCTATGTATAGTTTCAACAACAGGATAGCATAAGATAGAACCATCTCTTCCTCTTGCTACAATAACAGCCAACTCCTATTGTAATCAGCGACATTAACAAACAGTGGAACGCCATTAGTAAGCAAATACTAAAGCTAGACTGATATATCAATTTACTTTTTGGATATTATAATGGATAATCCAAAAAAGTCTGGACTACGAGTTGCAGTAATCCATTACTACATCTATTGGCAAAAGGTAGAAACCAACCTTCACGAAAGGGCCCATTTCTCAACATACAAACCACGGTCAAAGCCCCAAGAGCTGCAAATTTGAAAATATTTAACGTAAATACAAGTTATAAACTCTATCAATCAAATAAAAAGAAGCATGAAACCTACTACTAGGATAATATGGTAAAGCAATCCCAGCAGACTCATCACAGTCAACATCCATCAATTATAGTCTAGTGGCAAGCATGGTTTTATGAAGACCTAGGAATATGTGTAAATGGCATTGTCACTGATTCAATGAGCTAATAAAGAACAGAACCACACACCCAACAATAATGAAAAATTTTGAATGAACCATTTTACCGGAAACAGCAGTAGAAAGCTCATCCTCACTCTTTGCAACAGCATTTCCACGCCCATCGTAAGCTAACCTTTTACTCTTAATCATAAGAGGATAGCCAAACAGTTTCCCCGCTCTCTTGGCACCTTCAAGATCATCTATCTACCTTTGCCATATTTTATAACGAACGAATTGTTATTCATACCGTTAGAAAGAAAATGCATCATCATTAGCCGTAACCTTTCAAACAAATGCATTAAGAGTAAACAACCTGTGCAAATTCGGGAAGTGGAATGCCATGCCGAGAAAAATGGACCTTCTGGAGATACTTGTCCTGGGAAATGTGTAAAAACAAAGTTAGATCTGATAATGGAACAGGAATTATTCTCTAATCTAGGAAAAATAGTTCTCATATCTTAACTAAGGATCAATCACAACGCTAATGGGTGACACTTGCATTTCAGTGTTTGTAACACATTAAGCACAGAAAAGAGATTGACATTCCGATAATTGCAAATCATTCCAAATGGCTTATTCTTAAAGCACCTAAACTGTTGCAAGAAAGATAGAATCAATTCTAAATAAGGGGATATGAACCTGAATTATTCGGATTGTAGAGGCTTTCGGTTCACAATCTACTCCTTGTTGCTCAAGTTTCTCCAATGTTGCAACGTCAACATGCTCGATTTCGACAGTCAACACCCCACATCTAAAAACCAGCAAAAACAATATCTTGGCATACGGACTTGAAAAGTCAAACGTGCATGAGCAATGCTGTGATAAATTTTATGCGAAAATAATCAAAACCCAGTTTCCAAAAAATCAACCTCTTAGCAAATTCTTCAACAGTAGCACTGTCATCGAAACTTCCAACCATGTGATCATAGGCAAGTGCATTAGCAGGGCAATTCTCTTGCGGGTCCAAAACCATGACTTTGATGGCCATTTGCGAGGCAGCTTGGCAGAGCATGCGACCCAGTTGACCTCCTCCAAGAACACCAACAATGGTCTCAGACAATCCATGGACAGGTATGTCATCTTTCCTACACACACATTTTCCACATTGAACATTCTGGGTTATAGAATTTGGCTCTACTACCAATCATTTTAAACTGCTTCTGCTTGACCCATTTAACTGATTTGTGGATAAAATTAAGAACTTGATGTAAAAGTTTGGATTGTCCACTTGCAAATAAACACTTACACAAGAACGAACTAAACATTAGCTTCTTCAAATTCTAGGACAACGTTTATAAAACTGAAGCTATGAAAGAAACAGTCCAATGAAAAGTTTCATTTTTTTAATTAAAAAAAGTTCTTTTTCCCCCCTCTAATTTAGAAAAGCTTTTAACAAAGATAGATTATAAAGAAGAAAAACTAACTTAACCAGAAAACAAAGTCAAATCTGCCAGAAAATTGATACCCATTTAACTGATTTGTGTATAAAATTAAGGACATTAAGAAAAAAGTTTGGATTGTCTGCTTGCATACACACTTAAACAAGAACAAGCCTAACAATATGCATTAGCTTCTTCAAATTCTAGTCCACTCTTTTTAAAATTAAACCTACGAAAGAAACGATCATATGAAAAGTTTCTATTTTTCTTTTCAAAAAAAGAAAAAAAAAAAAAAAAAAGCTTTTAACAAAGATAGATTATGAAGAAGAAAACTTTACTAAAAAACACTAATAAACTAGAAAACAGAGTCACCTGAGTGAAGTGTCGGGTAAGGCTCGGCAAGATAAGACTGGATTGGGATTTCTCTGATTCTGCTTCAATGCCACCGAAGAAGAAGAAGACGAAGAAGAAGATAGCTTGTGTTGTTGTTGTTGTTCCATGTGAAAGGAAATTGAGGTGGTTCTTGAAGCGGAGAAAGGAGGCCTAAAGAATGAAAGCGAAAATCCGAAGAAGCGAAAAGAGAGTCGCGGAATGAGCTCTGTTGAAGCATTGCGTTCCTGGAATCACCGCCGTCACAGCCGTCGTCTTCGCTGCCGTCGGTGTCGGCGTCTTTGGTTCTCTTTGTCTCTCCTAAAAAAAACCGCACGCACACGCTCTCTTTCTTTGTCAACAGCTCCGACTCAGTCCTACTTGGAAAAACTCGCGCGTAGACAAACACCAGAATTTTCAAAGTGATCGGAGCAGCGCCATTTCCGTCTGGGAGGGTTTTAGGAATGTGATGAATGAACAAAATTATCCTTCAACTTAAATTATGTGATTTTTTAAAAAGGAATTATGTGATTTTTCCAACATTATATATATATATATTTATTTATTTTAATTGAGCCCGGGAGTGTGCGACGGACTGAACGGCGGCTTTGGTTTTTTGGCTGAAATGGGATTAGATTTCTTAGGGTTTGAGTTTATTCTCAATGATTAAGGCCATATACAATTTATCCAATTATTCTTTCGAATTTTTAGAATACAATTTCTTTAAGAAATTTTGATTAATTTATTAATTTTAATTTTAATTATATTTTTTATTTTTCTATTTATCATTTAGTTTAGTTTAGTTTTATTTAGATTTATGAAGCTTTATAAAAAGTCTTTCTGTCACGTTACAGAAGATAGAAAATTAAAATATTTAATGTAACAAAAATGTAATAAAATTAATATTTTAGTTTATATACTAATTTAATAGTATTAAAATGACTAATAAAATATTTTAATATTAAAGAAATAGACAATAGAATTAGATTAGTAAAAAAAATTTTTTTGAATTTCAAATATTATTTAAATTCAAAAATCAGAAAGAATCTTACTATCTAATTAACTAAATTAGTTTTATTTTTTATTTTTTAAAGTTGTTAACTAGTGGGAGGTGAGTTAGGTCACGTGACATTTTTAATTAAAAACTTTAACAGATTTGGGATAAAAAATCTGTTAAAGTTTTTATTTAACATATTTTTTTTAATTTCCCTGACTTTTTCTTGCTTGAGATAAAAATAATTAAAAGAAAAGCTTCACACCGTATAGCGTGAAATGCCACGAGTAACGTAGAAGAAAACGCAAAAAAAGACCCAAAAAAAAATCCGTTTAAATGACCCGACTCTCGTAAATTATTTCCAAGCCATTCAGCATTTGTACTATTAAGGAATAATAAGAGAACAGGCCACAATAATAATAAAGGGCAATGCTACACTAAAATTCTTTTTATATACTCTATTAATGGAGTTTATTTTTAAATCACCTAGATATAATTGAACTGTTGAGATATTGTTTGTACATAATAATTATAATACACATTATCTTATACAAAAATAGATTTAAAAAAATTAAAAAATAATATATAAAAATTAATTAAAAAACTTAAACACCCTCCGACGGCAACCTTAGTCCTCCCCTGATGCCGGCGACACCTTCCCTCTCGATGTTGACAAAGCCCTACCACCCCCCACGATGCTCGTGACACTCCCCTCCTATGCCAGTCCCTCGACCCTGACCACCCAGTCCCCCTCCATTCCTGACGTCGATGACACCTTGCCCCCCTCCCCTTACCCGGCGTCAAGTTTCCCCTGACAAGCTGTCCCTAGATCCAGTCCTTCTCCAACCCCCCTCCCCAAAAAAAGCGGTGACCTTCCTTTAGCAAGCGACCTTCTCCGGTCTCTCTGCAACTCAATCCCCCAACCTAGCGACCTTCTCCGA
Organism: Ficus microcarpa; assembly: GCA_025413485.1. Taxonomy (NCBI): domain Eukaryota; kingdom Viridiplantae; phylum Streptophyta; class Magnoliopsida; order Rosales; family Moraceae; genus Ficus; species Ficus microcarpa. Next base: position 30,147,797 of record CM046377.1, read on the forward strand.
TCACTCTTCAACTCAGGCCCCTCAGCAATCATTTGTAAAAAAATTTCTTCAAAAAGGCAATTTAGCTCTATATCCCAATTTTGTAGTTTTGTTTTTCTTATTTTAATTTTTATTCTTTGGATAAATTACACTTTTTTCTCCTTGAACTTTAGACCTAGTCAGAAAATGCTTCTCGAACTTCAACTTATAACTTTTTTTTTCTCTTGAACTTTGGAAAAGTTTTCAAGGTTTCCCTCTCAATTAATTTTTCAACAAAAAAAAAATATACAGTTAACACTCTTTAGAAGTATAAGTTAGGGTTATTAAGCATAAAATTGTGAAATGACATATATTGGCAGCACTTCTAATATCTTTAGTAAACATGAAATAACAAAGTTACCTATAAGAGATAAATATGAGGAAAAAAAATGACAATCAACCATAAATATTTACTTTTTGAACTTAACTGTAAGTGTTTAACGCTTAATATCCACAACTCATGTTTCAAACGAGTGTTACTTGTATTTTTTCATCAAAAAATTAATTGAGGGGAAAAATTTGCAAACTTTTTCAAATTTCAAGGGGAAAAAATGTTACAAATTTAAGTTCAGAGGTATTTTGTGATAAGGCCTCAAGTTCGGGAGGGGGGAAGGAATTGTAATTTGTCCATATTCTTTTCCTAGAAGAACGGATTTTGTCACCTAGGTGTGTCTGGAACAAATATTTCGGTCTCGTTTGGCAATTTAACTTAAACTGTATTTTTTCATCTCAGTTTTTGTCTTTTTCTGAAAAAATTTTATCTTTTCTGAAAAGTGAACAAAAATTTTCAACTCAAATTGTACTTTTTAAACTCAAACTCATTCACCAAACGGACTGGTAACATAAAAATGAACCAACATCTACATGCTTCCTAGTTTAGGCTTATCCACAGCGTTCGGAGGCGACAATTTGAAATAGGCATGCATATCAGCTAGAAACGATCTACTTATAAAAGTAAAAAAATTAATAAATTAGAGGGTTTTACAAAGTTGCTCTTCATGTACTTGACGCTCCAAGGTGCTCCTATGGGGAAGGAACGGCATGAACGCTTTGCATGCAGCCGTGATTCGCACACATTAAAGTTCGTAATGATCACTATTACTATGTCTCTTAATCTTTTCTTTGATGTTTCTCTAACACTATTTATCTTGCAGGTAATCGGTTCAAGTCCACTGATAAAAAACTCTTCCATTATTGTGGAATAAACGCTCCAATATTTATCAATTCATAAGTTCTCACTTCAAGTCTCTTCTCTCAAAGCATGAATTAATGATCCCGGAGCAGGTAATTAATTAATCTTCGGTCAAGACATGGTCCTCATTTTTTGTCTAGGGAGTTAAAAATGAATTCAGGGGGTTAGATTGCCAGAAAAAAAGAAACTTTATTGTCAATTTCAAAAAAATTCCAAGGGCATCCAAACAAAAAAGCCTATTTTTTTTTAATAATCTACTAGAATTTTTTTGAGACATACCGTCGACGACGGAGTATTCTGATAGAATATATATATATATATTAAAATCCATCATAATATATTTTTGGTTTTCGATACACATAATTCACTCTTAAAATTCACTATTTTAAATTCCTCTAGTTTTTGTTTTCATTATAAGGAAAATGAGAGAATTCTTCATAGAGAAAAAAAGAGTGGCCTGTAAATCAATAAATGACCTTTTTTTTCAACCCTAATCGATTCTAAATTTTAAATAATGCTATTGATTTTCAGCTTCAATGACCAAACGCTTATTCCTATCATTACAAAACGACATAGCATTTGAACATGAAAAAAACGACATCCTATTGAAATGATTCATGTCAATTTTTTGCACTCGGAGCACAGTAATTCCTAATTGAAAACGACATATCATTTATCAGAATAAAACACGTTTGTCAAAATAATAATGTAGAGAACTAGGTATTTAACATAATGCCTCCTAAATTTGTCCCTTCGATAATTTTCTCTCAAACTTAAAATTTAACAATTTACTCTATAAACTTATTAAACTATTACAGTGTGCCCCTATAAACTAATTTTTCATTTAGTTAATCATTAAAAATGCACATAAACCTCATGTGAAGATGGAAAACTACATTTTCAATCAAAAATTTCCAAATCGAATATAAACCCTAATATAAATCTTCCAATTCAAATCTTCAATTTAGTGTAAAAAAATGGATACATTGTAACAATTTAATAAGTTTAGAGGGTAAATAATTAAAATTAAAATTTAGCAGAAAAATTGTAAAAAAAAAAAAAAAAAAATTTAAGAGACATTAGTAATAAATACCATATAGAAATTTCTACTATAATCTGCGAACACTATTTCTTTACCATTTTGTATAATGGAAATTACACGGGCTGTGTTGTTTGGTAAGAACTTTCAAAATTATGATAAACTAGTTAAATCTCAAGCTCACGGAGAAAATGCAATAGTAACATATCACATACGCTAAAATGCTAGGGCAACATAACCGAAAATTAGGAGAACAAACCAGTTAATTAAGGGCTTAAGAGAAATTAAAAAAAAAAAAAAAAAGAAAAACACACAAAATGCTCAGAGCATAAATTTGGTTTAAAATGACAGAAATATGTAGCTTTTGTTATGCCTATTCACTAGTATCACGTTGTCCCCTATTCCAATACATGAATGTATAGAATCATTGTCGACTCTTAACAGATTATATGCAGACTGTATATCCTCAACACGAACAAGTTCATACAATGATGCGACATCTTTGATGCATGGTATATCCTGAACAAAGATTCATGGCCACAGTGTTAATATTCATACATATATGTATATATAAACATATATATATATATATATAATGCGACGACGAAAAGATTCATAAGAAGCTAAATTGGCACTCTTGTTAATTATGTCTACACGAGATAACTTCTACTATTGGAGGTGTACATATATATTTACCTTCCTTGAAGCAGAATCAGGATGCAAATGGCATAGCAAGTTAAGCCAATAGGCATTTGACTTGGTTTCCTCTTCGTGTCTCATCAGCAGACATTCTCTTGCCTGTGATTACAAAATCTTAGATAAAATATATAAATATTTACATATACAGGGCCTCACTCTTACAGGTTCTTTCGATTTTACGTATGGACAGGTAAATTATTTTATGATTTGGTTCGAAATATAATGGTTATGTATAGTAATTAACAGAACAAATCACAGCAATCACAGTAACCCTTGTATAAGTAGCTAGAAGAAAAGAAACCCAAAAATTTAAAAAAAAAAAAAAAAAACTGATGCATTAATTGCTAAACCATCATTCAACCATTTTACGTATCGATAATTTTTTAAGAAAAATTAGGTGCATGACCATTTGTTGGCCATCCAATGAAATAAATAGATGATTTTTTCTTTTAAAATTAGGGGGTGGGGGTTGGGAAACCCTGTTAGAAAATGCCACTTTCCTATACATCACTAATTTATTTTTTAAAAATCAATATTGGTTAGCTAATAAATCGTATCGGAATCTCCTCTACGAGTATGATATGTGTAAACTGTGTTTACAATGATCGTTCATAGTTACATTCAAAGAGTTACTATTGCTATATAATATATATACACACATATAAAACAAAAGGGTTGCTAACCTCGTCCACATACTCTTGAGAAATCCCTTCGCTACCAAAATTTATAAGGGCTTCCTTGCATGCATCAACAGCTTTATGAACCTGGATATGTTATGTTGTAATAAACTCAAATAAAAGAATAAAGTTATCTTTGAAACATATACTCCGATCAAAATTTTCTATAATTTTTTTGTCCTTTTCTCTAAAATAAGCCAATTTAAATATTCATTTATGTAAATCTTTCTCAAAAACTCAAACTTTCATGAAAAAGAGATTTTTTTAAAAATATAAATTTGCACAAAATGAGAGTATTTAAATAAGATCAATATTCTTTTTTGTCGAATCACATTTCAAATTTTTATATTTTTTAATTATTACAGTTTATTTTTAACTAAATATACAGTCATTTATTTTTAAAACTCTAACTGAAGTATATGCTCCAAACGCCACCAAAGTTTTTATGTTTGAGGAAATCAAACCTTACCATATAGGGAGTTGATACTATAGATATCATGTACCATCCAAGATTAGCTTGTGCAATAAGCGTAAATCCAACTTTGCTTCATATGCCAAACCAAATGGGACAACATAGTCGTTTATGCTGCAGAAAATATCCGAGAAAATCAACACATTGTTGTTCTTATTTAACTATGACATGCAAAGAAGATTATTTAGTATTCCTTATTCGTTTGCGTGTTATAATATGCACGCGCTAATTAACAGGATCAGGAATATCTTGTTATCAATTCGATGATAGGAATTTATGTAATTAATTATTAAAACCCAAATATGTATAAGTCTTAATTTTTTTTTTTGATTACAGGAAGTATATTTTCAGTAGAATTACCTAATAGTTATCATGTAAGCCAGAAATTTCATCGTGATGGCAAAGAAAAGTGGATGATCCCTAAGTTTACTTTGCAAATGGTCCCCCTCACCGGACAACTTCGACTCAAGCCAATGTTTCCCATCAATGGTGAAACCCCGATAATTCGGTGTAAGACCGGCGATATATGCACATATTCTCTCTTCACTATCCTTTAAAAACACCTGCTAGAAAACCTTATATCAAAACGTTTAACACCTAATTTTCACTTTGTATAAACTCAATATAATGGTTATGTGAGCTTCTTACATGTGATTGCAATTGGGATGGAGAAACACTATACATAATCGGATCATATTGTGGTAACTCGTTCCTGAGATTTCTGATAGTTTTAACCGTACCCAAATAGTTAAAAATGCTAGACTCTATATCCTCCTCGGAGAAGTCCCCCACTATACTTACCTAAAAGAAACATTTGAGATAAATAATTAGAAATCTTAAAATAATTTGAAAATTAAAATAAATTAAGTTACACAGCTACCTCCATATTATTTCCGATTAGTTGGTTTAACACTGCATCCTTAACAGATTGCAAGGTTAAATTTTGTAATGAGATTGGTGTTGGGTCGACAAATCGTTCATCTCCATCCAACATTGCCAACATGAGTTTGCGAGTGGTGGATTGCTCTAAACTCTTCAAACAGGATTGAAATTCTGATAAATGTAGTTGCTTTGCCCTATCAAATGCATCCTCTAACCAAACACTTTGCTGACCAACCGAACATTATTATGTTAATAAAATACAAATTGTATAAATTAAAAAAATAAAAAAATAAAAATATGGATTGTATATATAGGATAACCTCAAGCAACATATGAAGCAATTGGAAAGCTGCTTGCATCCCATTGTCTCTTGATGAAAATCTCAACTCCATGGAAATAAATTCCTCGGCTGACTCCAACCGGTAATCAATCTTATTTTTCAAACAAAAGAGTTTTACCTGAACAAAAAATATTCTGTTTTAATCTTACGTGACTATCCATATGATCAAATTTAACGTGCTCTCTCAATGGGAATTGCCTCTTGCTTTACATGCAATTTCATGTAAAATTATGTTACAAATGGTGCTAATTAGAATAGTTACATTAATATATAAAAAATAGTTAATAATACAGTTTTCTAAAAGTGTCCGATAATATTACCTGTTCTCTGGAAAAGTAACCAACACAACCTCCCTCACAAAGAGTATCAACACCCACTAGAATAGCTCCTTTCAAATCTGAACTTTCAACTGCTCTTCCACCACTTATTATAACCCGTATTACACCTCTATCACGTTCATATTTTGAAATCTAACTTGCACGTTCAGAAAGTTAGTACTTGATATTCAATATATATAGGGACGATCAAATGAATGAACTCGATCGAGAAAAACATAAGCGACATGTGGGACTAATTCAAGTTAAAATGAGGCTAGGTGGGATATATACATAAACATTCCATGTCTTCTTCGAGATAGAAATATCACAAAATATAAACACCAAAATGATTAATATAATCGAAGGTAAAATCTATTAATCGTATAGTTATGTATACAGTTCTTTTACCTAAATTAGGAATATGGTTTGGTTGGTGTTACCTTATAATTAACGGAAATTCCATTTGAAAGACGGCGTAAAGTAATATTGGTTTCATTATCATGAAGTTTTTTCACATTTGGCTTTGAACTTATTAGTGGAATGAAGGTTGGTTGGTGCTCTAGCAATAATTCTTGTAATTGTGATGAAGATATTAACTCTATTGGCACTTCAATCTGCACTTACAGATCAGATAACAATTGTTATAAAACCACAAGTCAAATAATAATAATGAAAACACTTCAAGGTATCAAAAAATTTAACAAAAGAAAAGAAAAATTAACGTTGTACCTCAGGTTCAATATCATAAATGGGCTCCTCCAATCCTTGTTTCATGGTAGATTCAATCTCACTAGGAGTTATGGTGAACTCAACTAGTTCTCCATTAACCTCATGACTACTTGGAGCACATACCATGATTGTTACGGGAACGGGTGCCCTAGGCTTTCCATAATCCGAAATAAATTCTAACATATCTCTGCCAATAGAATTTGTCTGCCATTAACAAAAATTAGTAACATTAACAATAACAATAATATGGATAATTAAAATAACTAATGAGAATGAGCTACAAACACAGCATATGTATACATATGATAAAATTAAAAATAATTACGTCTTCAAGTGTAATTGTTGTGGCAATAGTGGCTAAACTTTGATTTGCCTCCCTTTCCTCCATTATAGTTTGGCCAAGTTCATCTTTCGCCACGAGCAAATCAACGACTTCTCTATCTGAATGGTCCTCAAGCACAGCAATACTGGACTCGTTATTTTTAAGAAATACGTTCGAAATTGCATCCCTATGAAGAGTAAACTCGTCATATTTAATCCCCAACTCTTTTAGCCTGCAAACCTGGCATGACAATAATATCCTTATAATATATTATAGAGTACCAATATATATATATACATATATAACACTACAAGATCAGACCTTTTTTTCTTTTTAATTGATTACTAAAATCAGTAAATTTTTGCTTCTCGTAATATAGTCGAGAGATTAAAGGTACAAACCTCGTGAAAAGCTACTTTCATCGTAGTTTTCCAGTCTTTGGGCTCACTAGTTGTAGAAAGACTTGTTAAAGCACATCCGTATTGACAAAAGTCTCCATGTTTTAATTCCGATTTTGATATATTGGAACTCTGAAACATTTTATACTTTTTTCCTTATGAAACCATATATACACGTAGATAACATTATAGTTGCTAACTAGATACATGTGACATAAAAAACAGAAAATATAGTAATAATAGGCCATTTTTTTCAAAAGAAAATATTCACTATAAATATGATTTTTAAAACATTTGAGGCATATGGCAACATAAATTATTTGTTTACTAAAATAATTTTTTAAGAAAAATTTATCATAAATAAAATTGTAAACGAATTATTTACTGTAAATTTACTATTTAACTCAAATATTTACAAAATATCATTTACAATAGCGAATTCTACAAAAATTTTATAAATCTCTTCCTCCAAAATATATAAAAGAAAAGATTAGTAACTAAAATTCTGGTTCAAGTAATCAATAATAGAAAAGAAAAACAAAAGGATATAACAAACAATAACCAACAATCTATGAACCAAAATTCTAATTTTGTGCGGTGCAATCCCGACAATTGAGACATTATTCTCTGAAATGCAGCTTTGAGATAAATTAAGTTTGTGTATATGTGTGTGTGTGTGTGTGTGTGTGTGTGTGTGTGTGTGTAGTGGTAAGAAGACAAGAAAAGCTTTAATATAATTGTGACTAATAAAAAATAAGGATTCAATTGTCTTGAATATATCAAGTAGGAGCAAATCAACAAACAAAAGGACACGCACCTTGTACTTCGCATTAATACGGAAACGTAAAACGGAGAGATATATTTGCTTCATTACAAAATTTCTTAAGTCATCGTTTGTTCGAAACTTGTTAACTGGAATCTGCAATAATTTCTCAAAAGGTTATTTAAAAAGAAAAGAAAAGAACAAAGGAAGAAGGACAACATGTAATGAGAAAAACATTTCAGTTCTTCTTCTTCGTGTTTTTTTTTTTTTTTTTTTTTTTTTTTGAATTTTAGAAAATGTGTAATGACGACAACTTACAGCTCATAGTAGTTTTCTTCAAATCAACTAAAGAAAGCAGTTTATATTTTCTTTATCTAAAAAAAAGAAAGCATGCTATGATTGTTTCTTAGATATTTTATATGATAATTAAATCAATCATTCAACTTAAATTCTCTAAATAAATTGAAGTAGAGATGCTTAAAGCCCTTTTATGATATTCTAATCCTTAACCTTAGAGTAGATAGAAAAGTTAAAATCGTGGATAAGCTCGTGCTGAAAAATCTGCGGAGGCTTTTGATCATCTGTACTGTTGCTTCGTGGGCGTGTCCAATTATGATTTATTACGGAATGTTCTTTTGCTATTTCAGATGATCTTTTCTCGGACAATCTCTTCGATTTTCCAAAGGCAGCCTGCAAATATCAGTATTATATTAAAGTAATTTAAATATAATATAGCAATCATATCTTAAAGCCAAATTAAAGGAATAAATTTAAATATCAAAACATAAATATGAGACTTGTATATCGATCGATCTTACTTGTATAGCATCAATTGTTTTAGAGACATCGTTGATATCCCCAACAAATACAGGGTTGCATTAGCAGGAAAGTACCAACGCTCATGGAATTTTTTTATTTGATCAATATTCCACTTCTTAATTTGATCCTCTAATCCCCCAACATTTGTCCTCGTACTCAACTTGTTCTCCGGATGCAAATGTTGGCACAACTATCACACACACACACACACATATATATGTATATATTGTAACATTTTAAGTTTTCATGAATAAAAATCAAATAAACACTGTGAAACATAAAAACCGTTCACTTATGTCTTTCAGACCTGGTAATCCATTCGATCATTTATTGTATTATTCATTTGTGACTCTGCAAGCACCACATGTCGTTGTTCTTCCAAAGTAGAAGCTCGAATCTTTGGCTTGAAAGCAACCTGTATAACAAATAATCGATACATCCTAGTTCTGCGTCAAGTTTTTATCATAAAAAAGAAACTATATTCAATAACACATATGAATTGACTGGCAGAATTTAAAATATTTACTGTCCACATTGAAGGACAATTGTACCTCATTTAATGCCTCTAGTACATAAGAAACAAGATCTCCATCAGATAAATGATCTTCAAAATCCTTTAAAAAAAAAAGAAAAAAGCTATGTTAAAACAAAATGTACAGTTACACTATAACAATATTAGTTGTTAATAACTAAACTGAATGAAATTTTTTTGCTTATTCTATCAACACAAAACTCCTAACTGATTATATTGATAAGTATATGGGAATATATATATATATATATATATATATATAACATTAGAATGTATAGAATGAGAGTACCTCATTTAAAGAATCTTGTCCATCGGAAACAAGATCTTCACCAGATAAATCATCTTCAAAATCCTAAAAAAAAAAAAAAAAAAAAAAAAAAAAAAAGCTATGTCAAAACCAAATGTACAATTACAGTAGAACAATATTAGTTGTTAATAACTAAACTGAATGAAAATTTTTGGCTTATTCTATCAGCTCAAAACTCCTAGCTGATTATATTGATAAGTATATGGGAATATATATATATATATATATATATAACATTAGAATGTATAGAATGAGAGTACCTCATTTAAAGAATCTTGTCCATCGGAAACAAGATCTCCATCTGACAAATCATCTTCAAAATCCTTAAAAAAAAAAAAAAAAAAAAAAAATGCTATGTCAAAACCAAATGTACAATTACACTAGAACAATAATAGTAGTTAATAACTATAAACTGAATGAAACTTTTTATCAACTCAAAATTTCTAGCTAATTATACTGAAAAGTGTTAGGAATATATATGCATATATATATATATAAACATTAGAATGAATATAATGAGTGGCTGAGAGATTTAATAATAAATAAAAAAACCTTCAATTGGGTTTGTGAAGTGACGTGATATACTGTCAGACGGAACCAAGTAAACGCGGCAACTTCAGCTCCAATTTGGACAAGTATAGAACATTTGTAACTGTCAAGTACATGTTCAGTCATATGTGCAATGCCTCGTTCATCATCCTCTTCATCATTTGATCCTACATGAACTTTCAGGTATGCTGAAAACCTATAATGAAATATCAATATTATTGTATTTCCCATCCTTTATATTGCAAGAAAAACTGGGATTATAATTATGCACCACAGAACCAGTAATTAAGCAATCCAAGAACTTGATCGAAGGTTCTTTTTTTTTTTTTTTTTTTGGAAAGAAAGGACTTGATAGAAGTTAGGAATAAGGACAACTCTAAGGGGGCCGATATTACTCAAATCTTGAGTTTCTAGAACAACAAATGTCGGTATATAATACTATTACCGCTCAAATTTTTCACCATTTAATATTTTTAATTTTTATTATTTACTACTTGAATTTTATAAAATTTTTAATGTAGTCCATTTATTATTTAAACATTAAATTGAAAATTAAATTTAGAAGATTTGCTTTAAAGTTTGTATTAGTTTTGAAAATTGTTTGTCAAAATGGATATTTTCGTGATCATTTGAGGTATATGTGGACTTTTCATAACAAATTTTCCATATGAAATACATTGCAACGGCTTAGAAAATTTAGAAGGTGAATTATTAAAATTAGAAATTTGGAGGGTAAGTTGTCCAAAAGAGACAAATTTAAAGGATATCAATTCTAAATATTTATGGATGTTTGACGCTAACATGTCATCTTTAGTGGTGAAAGAAAGAAGGTTAAGATTTACTTTACCTGTTGGGGTACTTTTTGCGTGGTAAAATACAATAACGCAATCCATTTTTTAACTGTCCGCGAATTAGTTTTGGATGAATGGGAAGCTCGGAACTTAGAAATCCTTCTAAATTGTCTTGTATCTTTATATTACTGCTTTCTAGCTTGACCAACGGATCAAGGTCAACGCGAGACTTTACCTAAAATTGATGATAAGTACCAATCAAGAAAAAAAAAAAAAGAAAAAAGAAAGAAAAAGAATAAGAGAAAAAAAGGAAAAGCGAAGGAAAAAAAAAAAAAAAAGAACCTTAGATTAATAAGAATATATATGAGAAGAATAACTAGCATATTTTATTGTAAATCGGTAATTAAAGAGAATAATACAAATTCATAAGCTGACATAGTGCAAAATATTTATGCATACTTAGAGCGTATTTACGAAGGAAAACTATATTAGACTACTCACGAAACATGATTAGAAAAAAAAAAAAAAAAAGATGACTATGGCTATGTTTCACGTTTAAACTCAAACTATGGGGATGTTTGATATTTTAACTCATTTTAAACTAAATGTATTATTTCATCTCAGGAAAAATTTTTTGTCTTTTCTAAAAAGTCAACAAAAATTACTATTGAAACTTAAAAATCTTAAACTAAACTCATTCACCAAACACCCCATCTATTTTTCATATCAGTTTTTGTTTTTTTCTGAAAAATTTTTTGTCTTTTCTAAAAAATCAACAAAAATTTTCAACTCAAACTTAAAATTTTCAACTCAAATTCATTCACCAATCGCATTCTATATTTGAACGAATTTGACTACACGTACATCTCATTGTGCAACATCCTTTCATTTGATTGTACTAAATGCACGCAAACACACGCACAACACCTAAAGACAAGGTTTTTTTTTTTTTCAAATATATCAGAACTTAAACTCAAGGTCTAATACATATACTACACATAAACAATTGATAAAATTAAGCAGAATACACGAAAAAATTTAAAGCAGTCAAATTATATATATATATATACACACACACATATATAGGGATTCATGCACTTACAATAGCATTGTATAACCTCGGTTTGGGGAAGTTTAGAAAATTAGAACGTACGTCATGGGGAACTTTTGGTATAGACGTTTTATTCCTCCCTTTAAACAAACTTGAGCTGCATATTGACCAAGTAACAATTTTTCAATCAGAATATTACCCAAAAGTCAAATTTAACATGAGTAAAAAGTAGGCTTAAAATTTATATGCACGTTAAAGCCCTAAACACATTGCTTTTCCTATTGATTCCAGGAAAATCCTTAAGGTCGTGATTTAAAATCAGTAATTTTTAATAAATAAATAAATAAATGTGAGAAATCATCATACCTGAATGTGGAGAAATAAATAGAAAGACGATTACAATTAACCACTAAATAATTCCTTTCAAGAGGAGGCTTGTGAGAATTGCAGCAATAATCATGAATTACTCTTAAACCTCTTAGGATTATCATGTTTGTACCCGTCACAACAACCGTGAATTGGGTAATGATCCTGAAATTATTAATTAAATCCATTGATATGAATAACCTTATATAGAAGAAGTGAGGATTATTAATTTTGATATTAAGGTGCCCCTTTACGATTTTCAATTTGGATATATACATATATGTATTTCAGTTGGACATGATAAAATATAAAATTTCATTGAAAGAAAAAAAAAATATATATATATATATATATATATATATTCAGAGAGCAAGACAAAGAACACGTACAAAGTAGGGGGGAAAAAATAAAAGCTAAGCCAGTAGCCATCCAACATCGAAGAAAAGCTTTGAACATCACACTTACTGACTTTAATGCGAGGAGCGAGAGAGGAGAGAGAGAGAGAGAGAGAAGAGCGAGAGGAGAGACGAGGGCAGAGAGAGAGAGAGAGAGAGAGACGGAGAGACGAGTGCAGAGAGAGAGAGAGACGAGTCAAGGTAGGGAGCCCTAAAGTTTGTTTGTTTACTCCCCCCCTGGCGCGAAGGGTTTCTAAAGAGGCTTCAATTCGTACTTATACATGCGCGCGCGCGCACGCACGCACGTACGTATATATTAAAAAAAAAAAAAAGGGCTTATAAACGTGGGTAGGGTATGAGAAAGTATTACGTGTTTGTTATTATTTAAAAAAAAAAAAAAAGGCAGTACGTGCCATGTTTCATTTAACTTTTAAGGTATTTGTGTATATTCGGAAATAAAATAAAATAAAATAAAAGCAGTGCCCTTTTTTTTTTTTTTTTTTTTTTTTTTAATGTTTGTTACTTTTTTGCTAAGTTTGGTATAAGTGAAAAGGAGATTTGCAATAATGAAATAAATTTGATACCTCTTTATAATTAAAATTGGTCATTTTCTTTTTTCTATTATGACACATTTATCTAACAGGAATTCTAAAAATAGAAAATTAATTCCATGTAAAAGAAATTAAATTCTAGAATTAATCAAAGTGTTTAATAATCTATCAAACAAACTAGTTACTTGAAGAATTAAATTCCTATAATGCTGTTTATTTTCTAAAATATTAAAAGAATTGAGAATATAATTATTGTAATTATGAAATTATCCTTAAATGAAAAAAATATAATTAAACAAGAATAACTGTATATTTTATATGAGTTAGTTCCTTCTTATTTTTTAAGAGAAGGAATTTATTTCCGTAAGTAGTAAGTGAAGATAAGTTCTACCTTATTAAGGAAATTCATGCTATATTTATGTGGGAGCCACGTCATTTAATTTACAAATACAAAAGTAAACACTAGAATTTAAAATCAGGAATTTAATTCCTCTTTCCTAATTGGATTATCCATTAGTAAACACACCCTAAGTGAAAAGTGAAAACAAAGAAAACATGGAAAGGGAGTTTAAGATGCAAATTAATAATTTAAGGTGTTTGATAGGGAGAATTTCAGATGGGGTTGAAAAATCATTAAGTGGGTTGCCCGGATAAGACATGTTGACGTTATGAAATCAATAATCACGAAATGCCTGGATACGTGTGAGTTGTTAGATGACAAGACTGAACAGCTCTTCATGTCGCAGTAGAAAGGAGAAACAAAAATGCAGCGAAATTCTTCCTCCGACACTGGCTTTTCAAGATCTTATCAATGAGCAAGACAGAGGGAAATACGCCTCTGCAAATAGCTGCGCTTCACGGCCATGCCAAGATTCTGGAAATGCTGGCAAGGGATCCAAGAGTTGACAAAGGGGCTCTGAATAAGGCAGGAATGGCCACCGTTGACATAATTCGATCGAGCAATCAGCTTCGGGAGTTGAAATAGTAAAGCTAAGGTGGTTTAAATTTCCTGTAGTGACGATATAACAATAAGGTTAGAAAGTTCTAACAAGTTTGTTGTCTTTGAAACAGCTTAAAACTCTGAGTATGGCAGCATTGGAGATAAAGGGAGCTCTACCCAGTTTGGAACGGATGGTGATAAAACGACTTCCGAAGCACAGAAACAGAAAATCTATATAAAGATGATGAGCAATTCGAGACACGGGAGATTAAATACAAGGGGAAAATGGTTGAAGCGAGTGATTACACCACGGCAACCAACTACTACAAAGAAGATGAATCAGAAATAAACTCTCTAGATCTTAAGAACATGGCAGGCCTTAATTTATTGGTATTAATAATCATGGCGACAGTCACATTTGCAGCAGCCTTCTCAATTCCCAGCCGATACAATGAGAAAAAAGGCTTTCAAGATGTTTCTGCTTTTTGATCCTCTGGCGTTCGGTTGCTCAGCAGCTTCCATGTTTTTCCACTTTTTGGCTGCGGCTTGGCGTGGACGCCTGTGTTTCACGTATCCAACACACTGTGTGACCGTCTTGACAGAGTTGTGGCTTGTGGGAATAGCGCTTGCTTTTGTGCATGGTTCACTTGGAGTCTTCCCTGACAATTTGGGGCTTGCTAATTTGGCTACAAACAGTGTTCTCTTGTCCTTTCCCATTCTCATTTTGTATTTTTGTCTGAAGATTGGCTGAAATGACTGTTACTTGTTCAAAGGCCACGGACTTTCCTCGAAAAAGGGGTGTTACAAGAGAGGGTGAAGACCTGAGAAAACTTTGCTACTTGTAGTTTATGTTTTCAACCTTAACTTTTCAGTTTAATCCCTGAGAACAACCTTTTTGTGGAACAAATATGTGCTTGTCTTCCTTGATTGGCAATTGTATACTTACAGACAATGGGCAGATTAAACTAAATCATGGGAATCCAGAAGTCAATCCTCCTTACCTTGGCTTCAAAGGCATCCCAAAGTTTACTGACGGGTATCACTGGTACGCGGCATCACAACACAACTCATGTGGGATGAGTCTCACATTGGTCCCGGTGGCGAGCCACATACTAATGAATGGCACTCAAATTTTCAAATTTTTATTTTTATTGCTACATTTTTCTCAAATTGGAGTTTTGCTCCCAGTTTAAAAGAAAAACTACAATATAGTGATCCCACTGAATAATTAAAATACATATATAACTGTATTCATATTCAATGAAAAAGAGAAAATTTTCCGACACCATCACTAGTTGGGCCCATATTATACATGAAAAACTCACGCCATGTGAGTTGTAGCGCTAGGCACCATTGATGCCTTTTATATTTCTCAGAAGAAAAGTCCTCTATCTATATACGTTAAATCGCAGTTGCCACGCCATTGTTTTGACGAATAGTCTACTTTTTGTTTTCTTGAAGAAGAAATAGAAAAAATGTCTACGTAAAATGCATCATCACGTTCACACTCTTCGCAATGTCTTGAATTCAAAAGTCCCCTATATTCTCTGAATTTCTTCATTCTTACAAATCACAGCTGCTGACATATGCTTGAGAAGACAACGTATGCTATGGGCTACTACACTTGTACATGTTACAATGAACGAGAACAGGCAACATTCTTAGTTGCAAAACCGTATGCTTGTTAATACGAACCTATGTGCTATCTACCTTGTAACATAACTCAATTCATTTGTTTTTCAAAGTCTTGGTGGGAATATATACAGCTAATATACTACAACAAAGATTTTGTATACATTGTATAGACAACTTCAACGGCTGCTTTGGCTGATAATTTCGACATTTTGGAAGGCCTTTCTCTGAATCCTTTGCCAACCACAATTCTTAGCAAAATGGGAGAGTCATATTTGATTTTTCCTACCCGCTAGACTTCAGAAAAAAGGCATCTGGGAAGTGTAGTGGAAGGAACCTGAGTCATCTATAAGGTTACTTTAGGCACCGTGAAGTCGTGATTCTGCCAGGTCTACCATTGAATTGTTTGCAAAGAGAATAATTGCCTTTTTCTCGTATCAAGTCTGTCTCTCCCTTATTGATAAGAGCTGTAGTTGGTAAGACAATTCAATTATATAGACTAGTAGATATCAGAATCGTGACTTCTCCATGCATAAAGTAACCTTAAAGATGACTCAGGTTTCTTCCTCACTTGCTTCCCAGATTCTTTTTGTCAAGTCCGTCTTTCATTGCTTTTGAAAACTAATAATTTGAAACTCCAATTGGGTAAAAAAGCCTAACAACTAGTCGATTTTTAAATTGTTTAGGCAGTGTTAGGTGCATAGCTCTCTCTCAGGCTTTAGTTGGCGAGAAAATTGAAGCAGAGAAAACAGGGAATATGATCCAAACAAACATCACATCAACTTGGAAAAACCGCGAAAGTTGTCCTTTAGATGGCAATCTTAGCCAAACTTTCTCATTTCTTCATATAATATGTGGCATCAAAAAAGGGATCAAAAGAAGATTCTCCTCATGTTTTGGCTACTAAATAATATAATATTGTTTAAGCTCTTCCTTATTCTTTCATGCACAATAATCACCTCTCGAAGTCTCACAAAATCGCACTCGTCACCTTCGTACTTCATTAGCATACAACGGAAGTCACGTCTTTAATTCTTTGCTCCTTACACGTCAACATGGAAACCAGTGAGGATCACTCTAGTTGTGGCTGTAATGAAATCTTCTGTTGTATGTTTTCGAATTCTCGTAAAGATCGTCACTCGCACCAGAAACAAGACTGTCTGCCTGCATATTCTGCTTCAACTACTGAATTGAAACCAACCCATCTTTTGGAGCAGGACAAACTCGAGAAAAGTGCAGTTTATGGTGCTCCAAATGCTGGACAACATGTTCATCAACAAGGCAGCAGCAGATCGGGATCGGATGTCAACGAGACCTTCTCTGATTACATAAGCCGCACCAAGATAAAATCCGAGCCATGTCAAATATTGGCAGTGATGATGGAGAGATAGTGTGCCCAACAGAAGCAGATGAGGTTTATGATTTTATGATGCAGAGAAGAAAGCTGATGCTAATGACATGTTTTCAGATTATATTAACCGCGCTAAGCTCAAGATCAGGAGGACATCAAGTCTTGGAAGCAAAAGGATAATCTCCTTCAGAAAAAGAGAGTGATTTGCTTCGTGATCTCCCTTCAAAATCTCACTCCACAATGAGTTTATTCATGGTTTAAGCTTGTGTTTTTGGTTTCTGCAATCTCTTTTGACTCTAGATTTAATCTATTTCTTGCGTGAAACAGTTTGGTTCCTTCTTTATGAAATTCCTTTTTTGATTGTTCAGAAATTCAAGGCTATGTAATCATTATCCTTCGTGATATAATTTTAACGAAAGAATTCTATCAATATATATGATAAGGTTGTCTTGATCCCTTTGCCTCATTTTAAAGAATATTACAGTCTGAATGGTTTCATTCATTGCCCTTTCTGGGGACCAGGACTGCAACATGACGAGATATTGGAAATTAAAAAACTCCCTCAAGAAAGCAATAGGGACATTGAAAAGATTCCAGCAAAAGATTAAGATACAAGTATATAATGTGTGTGTGTGTATAGATATATGTATGTATAAAACATAGCATATGGTAAAATATCTTAGCAGATACAGTTATGAAGCTTGAGACCTTATCATATATATACTTCTGAATAGCTTCATTCAAACGGACTTCTGCTTCCTCAGTTTTAGTCTTGGTAGAAGATATGATTTCTTAGAACTGAGGTTTATTCGTTTTTAAGTAAGTCCGTAACTTAATGAGAAATTTCCTTACCTGTCCAATTTCTAATGAATCAAGATAACCATTTGTTCTGATATAAATAGTGATTATCTGTTCTTCCACTGCTAGAGGGGCTGATTGAGATTGTTTGAGCAACTCACGTAATCGTTGACCTCTTGCCAATTGATTCTGAGTAGCTTTATCGAGATCAGAGGTAAATTATGCAAAGGCTTCAAAATACCATATACTAGCATCACTGAAAACATTCTTAAAATCCTTTTACGGCCTGTTTGACAGAATTTCCTAGAAGCTGCTTTCGGCTTCACAGGTCCAAAAGCAGCGTTTACGAATATTTGGATGATCTATTAAAAAAGTTTCCAGTTTCCAAAAGTGTTTTCAGTCAAAGCCAAAAACTGTAACTTATGGTAAAAGCTTTTCTGAGTAGACTTTCAAACTTGTAACAAAATTTGAATTAGATGTTGTAAACTTTATTTAATATTTTTAATAATTATTAGAATACTTAAAAGATCATTTTAACCTCAAAAGCTCTTTGACTCAAACACTTACTAAGAAACCACATTTTTTTGTTTCTCTTCTTTTATTGATTAGAAGCAAAAACAAAAACTCTATCAAACGGGCCCTTAATCTCCTTATGGTTAAAAACTATATCCTATTGGTAGAGTATCTTTTCATACACTGTTACAGAATTCTTCTATGTTTATGGATAGAAGATTTCTAGTTCTTACCTTAAGATATTTGCGACCAAAACTCTAAATGAATATGATTCTCTACGTAACATTTTTCAAGATTCCTTGTGGGACTATTAAATTTTTGGTGACTATAAAATTTTTGGTGACAGATAAGTAAGGAAGCATTTTTCTTTTGTAACTCAGCTTGGAAAATAAGTAAACACACAAATATATATTCGATTATTTTAAAAGCTTGTATAAACTAGTTAGTTTTATGGTTCTCTTAGTAGAAAAAAGTAATTTAACACTTCAAAACCATGATTCTCTAGAAACTTTAATAAACAATTAATGAATTCACGTTTTCCCATTGAAACGTGTTACCAATATGGTATATTCCGGAACTGATTACAGAATGGTGGCTCATTTGTCCAAAAAGTGCCATTTTTCAGATGCTATTCTCGTAATTTTGCTCGACTTTCGGTTTGCTACTCTGAAATAAGATGTCATGTTGTGACGTTCATGTAAAATAAGGGCTAGAAAGAGAGAGAAAAAAAAAAGAGGAAGAAACAAAAAAAAGGAGAGGAGGAATATGATGCCAGACATTAGAGAGAGAGAGAGAGAGAGAGAGTTTATGAAAAATAAGGGCTAGAAAGATAGAGGAAAAAAAAAAAGGAGAGGAGGAATATGATGCCAGACATTAAAGAGAGAGAGAGAGAGTTCTCTTTCGTTAGGAATCCTAGCCAAACTCTTTCTGTAAATTAAGCACAACTTGGTAGTTCTTTTCCATCCATTTTCAGATTTAAAAACCAACCACTCCTCCCCTTTCAAAGTTAACGCCTTTACACAAGTTATCAGTTCTTTAATACCTGTTCTTTTCCGTTTTATTTCCGAAACCAATAACAAAATTGCTCTCTTATTTTCCCTGAACATGTCAGTGATAAAAGCGAGAATCTCTCAAACTCACCAAGTGCTTGTGAGAAAGTGTGCACTGCAATTTTCTGCTGCAGATGTTCGACAAAGAGCGATGTTTTGGACCACCAAGAAGAGCACGTGCCTGCGGTCACCACTACAAATAATTCGCAGCCAACTCATGATCACTCTGCGAAAGCTAGTGATGTCCAAGCCAAAAGTCAGAGATCTGATGTTGTGGAGCCCAAGCTAGAGTTGCCCTCAAAAGAAGGCGCCAAGAAGGGTAGCCATGGTCAAACTCATGCCGAAAATGAAGGCAAGAAATCAACTTCGGCAAAGAATGAAATGTTTTCGGAATACATTAATCATGCGAAGATGAAGATCAGAACCATGTCAGGCCTTGGAAGTGGGAACACCACGTCGGGAGCTGATGATGTTCATGATGCAAAGAAAGACAACAGTGGCAGTAAAGATGTTTTCTCGGATTATATCAACCGGGCCAAAGCGAAGATCAGGAAAACAACAAGTTTCGGAAGCAGAAAGAGTGGCTCCCACGAACGAGAATAAACGACTGAGAAATAATAAACAGGGGAACCCTAGAGTTTTCGCTGAAGGTCTTTCAAGA
This sequence comes from Ficus microcarpa, assembly GCA_025413485.1. NCBI lineage: Eukaryota > Viridiplantae > Streptophyta > Magnoliopsida > Rosales > Moraceae > Ficus > Ficus microcarpa. The sequence continues at coordinate 30,167,950 of CM046377.1, forward strand.
TGGTGCTTTCGTTACGCTGTTGCGGTATTAAGGAATAATGGTGGTTTTCATGGGATGTGTCTTGTCTCTCTAATATTTTATAAATTTTAAGATTACAGCTTATGTAAACAATTTGGTTCCTTCTGTAACTTTCATATAAGTTATTGTTTCAATTTGTTAAACGAGTGAGAAATTCTGTATTGTACTTGCAATTATGCTTCATAAGAGACATCCCTCGGTGTGTGCTTTTTTTTTTTCAGCTGTTTTTGTTCATTTTTGTTCCGCTTTCAAGTATTGTTGTCTGAACCCAAGCATTTGTTTCTTTATCTACCATGAAAATACAAACGAGAAATAATCCTAATCCATAAATTATATAATGAAGCACTCCTAAACATCCCAACCTAAGTTGGATTGGAATGCGAGATAAAGATAGGACCCACTAATCTTATCTCGCATCTAACCCATGAGGATGTATAAAAGGATATCTGAAAAATGATTATGGTATATGTCATATTCGAATCCAGCAAACCCGAAAATGTCACAAGTTGCTGTAGTTTGAAAAAACTAAGCAAAAAACACCAGGAAAACCAACTCCTAAAAGTTGAATACCACAACTTTCTTAACATTGGATTATTGGCGTGGACGTTCCTTTATGATAGCACATAACGAGCTTACTTCACATAACTGTCTAACAAATGCATAATTTACTTAAAAATCTAACTACTAAAAGCTACGAAAATAAATAATCACAAAGCAATTCTTTTGCACAGAGGACATCGAGACTACTAGCAGCAAAATAATTCTCAAAAGAGACAAGCTATATGGGTGCCGCACATGTTGTTCTAAAGTGGCCGGTCTGATTACAGCGACTACAATGCACCACTCGCTTCACACGCCCACGATCTTCAGCCCTAACCCGTTTCTTTCTCGGTCGTCCTGGCGGCCGGAGTGACTTAGGAGGGTTTATTATAATCTCTACAGCTTTGTTGGCGTTGGGGTCTCCTTCAGATAACTCCTTCCAGAGAGATTTATCTGGAATGGGATGGATTGTCTGTGAGTATGTCTTCCGATAAGTCGCCACTGTAAAACAGCTCTCCGTGAATCGGTGGACATTTTGCCTACAAGAGAGAAGCGCCGCTACAGCATGTGCACAGGGCAAACCATAAAGCTGCCATCCCCGACAAAGGCAGCAGCGGTTCCGAATGTCAACAATGTTTGTTCCTTCATGAGATATAACTTCAAATTCAGCTTCATTAGCACGAAGCACCTGATATGTACGTGCGCGCTCAAGGGCCTCAGCGACACGCCTCTCTGCAGTAGGCACAAGTATTGATGTCCACTGCATACTGGTTTCTCGGCGTTCATTAAACCATGTCATTAACTGCCGTCTAATGCATTCCATCATCTGAATTATTGGCAGGCCAGAGGCCTCCAAAATCCAGGTATTCAAGGACTCAACTATATTAGCTGTCAAATGCCCGAATCTTGTGCCTTCAAAATAAGCAGTAGCCCACAAGCGAGGTGGAATTCGTCTGATCCAATATGCAGCATCTTGTGATATCTCTTCAATCTCTAAAATTTTTGCTTCAAATTCAATGACTGTGAGAGCATGAGCAGCTTCCCATAGAAGGTTTACAAGAATCGTGTTATTGAACTCCTTGCGAAAGCTGTCACTCAGGTGACGCATGCAAAATCCATGAAAAGCAGTTGGAAAATTTGCTTCCACCCCATCTACAATGCACTTCATCCTGTCTGACAAAATTGTAAGCCTGGGCATGTTTTCTGTATTGATCTCAAGAGATTACGTAGTTCGGACAGAAACCACATCCAATTATCATCGTTTTCCTCATCAACAACACCGAATGCCAAAGGAAACAGAGCACCATCACCATCAAAACCAGTAGCAAGGAGCAACGTACCCAGATATTTACTCTTCAAATATGTCCTGTCAAGCCCCAGGAGTGGCCGGCAAGCATTTAGAAAACCATAAATGGATGCCTGAAAAGATATAAATAGACGCTGGAAGCAGTTGTCAGTTGGATTTCCATAAACAGATGCAATACTCCCTGGGTTTGTCCTTTTAACCTGCTCACAATATTGAGGAAGCAAGCGGTACCCTTCTTCAAAGGATCCTCGCATGGCAGCCATGATGCGCTCCTTGCCTCGCCAGGCTTGCTTATATGATAAAGTAATGCCATGAACCCGGTGAATCTCCTCCAATATTTCCTTTGGCTTGTAATTAGGATTCTCCTTGAGCCGTTGCTCCACTGAGGTTGCAACCCACTGAACTGAGGCTTGCTGATGGCCGAGATGAGCAATGCCTCCACATGTATGAGACTCATGGATGGTCCGGATTGTGAAAGTTGGAACTCCTGGGAGTTTTGCAGCATGAATACGCCATGGACATCCTTCACTGGCACACTTGGCAGTGAAACGAGTCTTGTCAGATTTTATGGTTTGCATTTCAAAGTGCAAGGCAATTGCTGTATCCCTCAAAGCCCTACGGCAGCTCTTGACATCTGGGAATTCTTGCCCAACCGAGAGCTCATAAGTAGGACTTGCAATAGCACGGGTCTGAAGTACAGCTGTTGTGGGAGTAACTACAAGCTGGGAGTCCTCGATCGTCATATCTGCAGATTCCATTCCCAATTCCTGACTTTGAACCACAGCTAGTTCCAGATTTTCATCGAGTTCTTGGCTCTCTGACACAGCCAACTCATTATTATCATCAGATAAAGCCAACTCATGATTCTGAGCACTAAGAGGCAATTCATGGCCCTCTTGATCAGGCTTCTGATCCCTTGCTAACTCATTCTCATGCCCAAAACTTTGACCATCATTCCCTTCCTGGGCATGATTCTGTCCCAAGTCCAAATCATGGTCATGGGCATGCCCTAAACCCAATTCATGTTCATGGGCTTGACTCATATCCAAGTGATGCTCGTGGGCTTGTCCCAATTCCAATGGATGATTCTGGCCCATACCAATATTGTGATTATGGCTCATCACCATCTGCTGATTCTGCCCAAGTGCTATATTATGGCTTTGCCCAAGTATCAACTCATGGTTAGCCATATATCGGTCTCAATATTCCAAAATTCAGCAACACCAACAAAAAACCAGCCCCACTGCCCCTAAAAGAAACTACCAATCTTTAACCTGCTCGTCCAACCGTATCAAAGCATGCCTGGTAATCAAGAAAAAACAGTCAAGTTAAGAATCAGATTGTGCCTTTGGGAAACAAAATACACTAATCTGGATAACCACAAGCTAATGCGATGATTTCTATCTCTAAAAAAAAGCTTCATCAAGCACCACCACCACTAGGCACAAACACCGCAAAATGAAAACGAAACAAAACAGACCTCCTAGGACAGAAAGGTGACCAATAACCAGGAACTCACATGATAAAAAGTAAATAAACCACTTTCCTTTGCTTTCCAATCCTATCACATTTTGAAATTGCAAATCTCCAAGTGCATTAGTGAAACGAAAGTGGGTCTATATTTCCTACCGATATATTGCAGCAACTCTAACAACAATATCCGTTAAAGAACATAATTTTTTACAAAAACATAATCACCATGCCCCTCTACTGAGAACAGTAAGAAATTACTGAAAATTTAAAAGAAACATCTAACCATGGAGATCCAACAAAACATCAACCACACTTAATGGAGCTAGACGTAAACGATCAACTTTCCTCAGGTAACTTTCACTTTCTCTAGAAACAAACAACAACATAAACAATATCAAGCAGCAGGTTCCCATATAAACAAATTGGTGGCCATATCATTCAAAAGGAAAAATATTATCTTTACTTCGAAAATCCTCCAAAATTCAAAATTGAAGCAAACAACCAAAACATACTCGATACTAAAATCAGGTCAAAGACACCCAAAAATCGAAATCTTGAAACTATGTTTCGCAGAATAAATAAATGAAGAAACCAAAAATTAACACCCAATAACCCCAAAAAAAATAAAAAAGAAAAAGAAAAAGCTTTGGTAATTTTCCGAAACCCTACCTTGAAACACGAGGAAGTGAAAGAGTGAGTAACAGGCCAGAAAAACATCCAAAAGCGGAATAGAGACGTGAAAGCGAAAACTTTATTGATGGAGAAGCTCCGGGAAGTCGGATCGAGGGAGAGGACGGCGGAGAAGGGGGCGGAATCGCGGCGGAGGGAGGGAAAAGGGGAGGGAAGGAAAACGAGAATTTGAAAAGAGGAGAAGGGAGGGAAAAGGGCGGGTAAAAAGGGGGAGCAGGAGAAAATCGGAAAGAAAAGAGGGGAAGGGCAAAAGGAGTGGGAAGAGAAGTGGAGGAAGATTGGGAGGAAGGGGAATTACAGGGGCAGAAGAGGGAAAGAGAAGTGAGGGTTGAGAAGGGAAATACAGGTTTGCGAGCTCTCTGAGAAGAAGGGGTATTTAGGTCAAACTTTTTCCGACTTTCTTTTCGGAATTACTGTTTTGCCCAACTGCCTTTCCTCTTTTCTCCCCCACCTTTTTTAATTTTTATTTATTTACTATATTACTAGATTAACCATACCAAAAAATTTACACTGTTTATTTAACCATTAGTTAAAGTTTTTTTAGCCAGTTATGTGTTTTCACGTTCATTTTGCTGATTCAGATTTGATTTCTAAATTTATTCTAAAATTAAAATGCTTGATTAATTTAAGGTAAATAACTAAAAACAATCACCACCTTCGGTGATATTTATTTGTAGATTTCTACCATAGAAACTATTATTTTTCTCAATCGGTATAAATTGTAATTATAGTCATTTGATTAAATTTTTGGTGACCATCTGTGAATCATGCATTCTAAATTTTTGTTTCAACACTTACAAATTAGCTCATTAAAAAATTAATATAAGGAATAAAAGTGTAGCTTTTTTATGAATTTAAACTATAGCTTATTTTTTACAGTGAAAAAATAACAGTTCCAATAATGGGAAATTTTCTTTGTTTTTCAATCAGACGAAAAATAAGATGAAAAAATGAAACAATTTCTCAATAATTTTAGAAAACTTGAAGATTCTCTTTTTTTTTTTTTTTTTTTTAGATTTAGAGAAAAATATTTGATTAGAATGAATAATGTTTCCTAATCAAAATTTGAATATACCTTGCTGAAGTTGGATTATCACATTGAAGTTCAACTTTTCTGAATTTGATTTTGTTCTTTTTTTTTTTTTTTTAAATCATACTTTCAAGAGTTTCGAATTATATCATGTTGAAGTTGGATTTCGCAAAGGTTTGCTTCTTCATTCAAATAATGAGTATTTACAATTCAAATTCTTGTTCGGTTGCTTGTACAAAAAGATACCTAAAAGCGAATTTTTCTTCTTCTTCTTCTTCCTAAGAGGCATCTTCATATGCATTTGAATATTTAAATTGTGGAAGAAAAAGAAAACTCGAATTAAAAATAGTTTGATAAACAAAATAATCATGCGGCACTCGTAGTATAAAGAGTGGTGCTGCTCAGTATCATTTATATTGCATGACAACATGTCAGTAAAAATAATCTTATATTATATGATAAAAAGTAAAATGTTAATTTTTTCTCAAATTAAAAAAGCAAAATAATTAGATCTTATACTTTGTAGTAATTTTAATGCATTAATAGTTATGTGATAAGCGGATGGGAAGGGTTCAAGGCCTTAAATCTTAAATTTAAAATTCGATAAGTTGGTATTTAAATAACATCCACAAAATCTCGTCCGTTGAAAAAAATGTGATAATGATCACTGTTTGTAACAAAAATAATGTTTTTCTAATTGAAATGTCAGAAAACAAAGGTGGTAGATATTCATTGGAAATCAGCCGCCACCCCCCCCCCCCCCCCCCCACCCACAACAAAAAAAAAACAAAACAAAACAAAACGAACAAAATGAACAGACAACAATTTCCCAGAAAAATAACATCCTATAAAAACGACATGATACATAAAAACGACAATTAGTGGAAAACGACATCATTAGATGAACGACAATGTTTTAGAAAACAACAACGTTTTGAAAAGAAAAGCATTTCATAAACGACAGTGTTTCCTTGAAAAACTACAACAGCTGACATACAACCACTTCTTAAAACGAGAACATTTGGAAACAATTATAGAAAAATGACAGCTTTTTATTTTACTGGTTAAAAAAAAAAACATCATCTTGAACGCGAGCACATATGATAAAGAGAAATTTCCCCAAAACGACATCATTTAGGCCCCAGAAGAAACGACGAGATCATTTGTTTTTGTACTGGTTTACTCTTGAAGACGATGATATAAGACAAGCGACAATGCCGTATAAAAGGACAACATTCTGAAAACACTGACTTGTAGACGATACCATTTTAAACGACAAGGTCTAAAATGTATGCCCTTCTTGCTTTGTTCCAAAAAAAAACCTCGTTGATTTGACCACAATCGAGTTTGGATTACCAACCCAATCGTGACGTGGGTCTCAACATGATCATGATGTCTGTTCTGGTCATTCAGTTTGACCCCAATTCTAGTTTTAATATGTTAACCCAACCTTGAAATAGGTCCTAATTAACTTGTTGACCCGATCCCAACGTCTATTCCCAATGCATGTCAGCTCGTTGGTCCAACCCTGATACGGGTCCTAGCTCATTGGCTTGATTGTTTTGTGACTTCCAACTAATCGACTCGACCTTGGCGCTTGTCCTAGTCCGTCGGCTAGACCCCAACACAGGTCCTAGCCAATCGACCCAACCCTAACCTAGGTCTTAGCTAATCATACCCCACACAGGTCCGGCTGATTAGGTCAACCATGATGTGGGTCCCAACCCATTGGCCCGATCTTGGTGCATGTCTTGACCTGATAGCCTAACCCTAACACATGCCATGCCCTTCAGGTTGATCTTACCGTTGGTCTTGTCTTGATCCCGGTCTTGTCTTGATCCCAGCCTTGTCTCTACCTCTCATCTTTATCCCTTCTAACGTGAACCTCAATTTGATTAATGATCACAACTAACAATTTTGGTTTATAAACAATTTTGAAAAACATTATTTTTTGTTTCCACAATTAAAAAAAATGATAACAACATAAAAAAAATAAAAAAAAAAAGACCACCATACATTTTTAAAATATATATATATATAGTTATCACTTTTTTTTGTTAAATTGATAAACTGTTTAAATAAACTTATATCAAATGAATTGATCCTCTGTTTTTATAAGAAATCCTTTTAACACAAGGGATGCATGGAAATGAAGCATGGATGTTGACAAAACATCATGATAGGATGGCTAAACCCATTCTGTCCGTCTCATCCCATCCTGTTTCATTTCTATCCCTGTATTTTATACACCTTAATTGCCTCATTTAATGCAATTAACAACTTTATCTACTTTTTAATATGGTAGGGGTGGGGGCGCTTGATGAGTGAGGCATCACAATCATGCAATTCATCACATGTATTCATTGGATATTGGGATTGAAAGAAATTAGAGTCTCTAAGCGTCTGTTTGATTTGATAGTTGGGATTGAAATTTTTTAGTTGAAATTGATTGATTTTTTAAAAATTAATTATAATTTTTGTTAATTTAAAAAAAATACAAAAACGAAGATGAAAAATTTGAGTTAAAATTAAAATACCAAACGAATGTTAAATCTCATTAAAATAAAGGACATGTCTCAGTTGGAAACTCTACCCCCAATGTTGTTCAACTCATTATGTTCAAACTTGAACTGCGTTTACTTGTAGTTGACAATTGAGAATTGATCCAATCGGGACTCATATTATAGTAAGCACTACATTTTTTTTTATTGGCCCACCACCATTTAATATACTTTTGTTTACAATTTTATTGGCCGCTCAAATAAATACTTCCCCCTCAACGTGACCACAATACCTCCTTTCTTTTTCTTAATTAATATGGTTTTTAAACTTCTAAAAGATCACAATTTCTAGCTTATGAAATGCTTCATTGTTTTTTCTTTGTTTGTTTGTTTTTTTTTTTTGTATGTGTATATATATTTTTGTTGTAAAACTTTATCTAGAAAATTCCGTGGTACTAATACAAAATAATAGTAATGTTTCTATTCCATAAAGGGACCCTAAAAATTAAAAAATCCATGAAACTTGTATTCTGTCTAAATAATCTAATATCGCATTAAATAAAAAAAAAGTTCCAGAATTTTTTAATTTAATTATGATATCACAAAACAAATCCCCGTATATATGTTACTTTTTGAGGGTCCGTTTGGTTAATGAGTTTGAGTTGAAAATTTTAAATTTGAGTAGAAAATTTTTATTGAATTTTCAAAAAGACAAAAATTTTTTCAAAAAAAAAAAAAATTGAGATGAAAAAGACGAGAAGGCCTGAAACTCATTATTCCACTTTATATTTTTAGATTTAATTTAGTTTTGAATTTAGAATTATTTTGTGTTATGTAAATTGCATAAAATCCTTCCCAAACACCCTAACAAAAAACCTGCCAAAAAAAAAAAAAAAAAAGTACTTCCATAATTCCATTATACAAATTTGTCTTTATTATTTCACTTAAGTCATCTCATTTCTCTCTTTCAGAAAAACAAAAAGAAAATTACCGAAGCTTTCAAAAAAGAAAGAGAGAGAGAGAGAGAGAGTCACCGAAGCCAAAATGACACCAATTTTCCCGTGAATCTTTGCTGTTTGTTGAATATTCCTTGGCCAAAGTGTTTTATTTTCCTTTTATTACTTTCTTTTTGCCGTTTATTTTTTATTTTTTTTTTCCGACCCACTTTATTTCTTTATCATCGTTGTCGTTTGCTCTCATCCGCAGCCGACTATTTGGTAGTGTCGGCCTTTATTTCAATTCCCACTTTCTATTTTTTTTAAATTAATTATTTCTTGTAATACCCAAAAATGAAATAAAAATAATAATTATTATAATAGGAAAACTACGTGCACATATGGTTGGAAAGCTTCAACCTTTCGGTTTGGCCCATTTCTTTTTCTTCCTCTTTTTCAAAAATTCCACTTGATTCAATAACGAAACATATTTGGCTTTATTTGTTTTTATGATCACAACATTTCGGAAAATGGGTCTTTCTGATTCGGAGCTCTGCTTCTGAATATTCAGTTTTCTCTTGCGTTTTTCACATAATCAGGTTTGGCTTCTCATTTTTCTTATGTATTATTTTTTTCTTCTTGATTTAATTGTTGAGGATGTTTCTTTTGTTCGATAATTCAGTTCGTGTTTTTTTTTTTTTTTTTATCAATTTTTGTCAGTCAGCTTCTATATTTGGAAGTTACCGTCTTGATGGCTAGTGATCTTAATTAGGCTATGAGATTAAAATCTTAATCCCAGTTCTAATTTTTTGATCGTGCTCAAGTTTTTTGGTTTATTGCCTGCGTTCTCTTATAGGCTCGTTATTCTCTTTTGGGCTTTTGTTAGATTGGTATAAAGAGAAATTTTTTTTTTTGGGCTTTAATTCCTTATTCTCTCTGGTTTTCTATCTTATGAAGATTTGACTAATATGTCTCTGATTTATTGGGATACACTCTTCATAGCTTTTAACAGGTTTCTATCCTTTTAATGTATGCGAAATCGACTTTGACTGTTTCTTTTCTTGACAGAATGAATGTTTATGTTCGATATTTTTTCTACATGTCAATACTTTGTGATATAAATTATGATCTGGTATTATTCTGGGTATTTCCTTGGTTTTTTTAGAATTTCTTTGTTTGTCGACTTTTGGTTACAGTGTCACATTTCACCTCAGGTTATTTATTTCTTACTGGGAGAACTGGACTTTATATTGTTTCAAGCAATCAATTTGTTCTGTTGCCAATAAAACGCCATCAATTTCTTCTTCTGAAGTCACTTAAACTCCCCGGGACAGGGCTGCCATGGGGACTTCATCTCCTGCCAAACCACAGAAAACATCCCATGGTTGGTTCACCGCCTTGGTTTCCGCTTTTCTGGAATGGTTCCTAATCCTTTTTCTGTTCTTCGATGCTGTATTTTCGTTCGTGATTACGAAGTTTGCTCGTGCCTGCAAATTGCAAACACCATGCCTGCTATGCTCGAGACTTGATCATGTTTTGGGAAAAGAGAAAATGGGATACTATTGGGAGTTGATGTGCAAAAATCACAAGTTGGAGATTTCTTCGTTGGTACTTTGCCACGCTCACAACAAGCTTGCAGATGTGCATAAGATGTGTGAAGGTTGCCTCTTCTCATTTGCAACTATTAATAAATCCAATGCGGAAACATACAGATTGTTAGTGGGTAAATTGGGTGAGGATGTTAACTCTGATTTTGATATAGACCCTTTACTCGGGGATCATGAGATTAGATCTTCGAGGCAAAGGCATTGCGCTTGTTGCAATCAGCCATGGGTTCCAAGAGGCCATGCTGAGGAATTGATTCAGACAAGATTAGTTGGTTTGGACGCCGCTGAACTTGAGGCGCCCCTTTCTGGTGCCATTGACCATAATCAGGAGGAGGTCATGGAGAAGGGAAGAGAGAGATCATCTGTGTCAGTTACCGATACTCATTCTAAAATGCACGGGCTTGACTCTTTACCACACATTGGATATACAGAACTGAAGATAAATTCTGATACCGAATCTGAAGCTGTTTTTTCTGATGATGATGGTGGTGGTGTGAGTGAATTGATTCATGAAACAAATAGTTACAGGGAAGAGTTTTCCGTTCAATATGTTGAGCCTCGTATTGTGACTCTAGATGATGCTCTAGCCTCAGAGAAATTGCTAGATCCGGCATCTGGGCTGCAACCCTCCTTTTTGGACTCACATGTGCAAGTAGATGCTATTGAGCACCGAGATCGTAAATCTGAGGAATCTACCATTGCTATTGCGGAATTCAAAGAAGAGTTTTCTGTTCACCATGTCGAGCCTCATGTTGTAGCTGTAGATGATGTGTTGGCCTCGGAAAAACTTTTAGGTCCAGCTTCTGGGCTGAAACCTTCCCTTTTGGAATCACATGTGCAAGCAGATGCTTTTGAGCCTCATGATTGTAAACCTCAAGAGTCTACCATTGCTATTGGGGAATGCACAGAAGAGTTATCTGATCAGCCCATCGAGCCTGTTGTTGTAACTGTAGATGATGTTTTGGTCTCGGAGAAACTTCTAGATCCGGCTTCTGGGCCGAAACCTTCCCTTTTGGAATCACATGTGCAAGTGGATATCATTGAGCCTTTTGATTGTAAACCTCAAGAGTCTATCATTGGTATTGGGCATGGATCGGAGGGACTTAACTGGCAAGATGTTGAAAACAAAGCTTACATCCCCGGGCAAGAAGTTGGAGACAAGGCCGATATCCCTGTGCCAACCGAAGCTACTCTTCATGCTGTTCCTACATCAGATGCAATAGAAACCATTGTTGAAGTGTCAAGGAATCATGGTGTGTTCAAACTTTTCTCGTCTTTTCCTATTTATCTGTTTTTAGTTGAAAACAGACTACTCTTTTAGCCTAACTTTGGATTTCAAATATTAGTTTGATTTAGTTTGCATGTAAAGCTTCTGCTTAAAGTGCATTCTTGTAGTCTTTTCTCACGTATGTGACGGTGTCTCTCAGTAGATGTCACAACAACTGGTGAAGTTTCGCAAATATCGGCGGCAGGATGTGGAGAGGTTTCTAAGGGAGAATTTCTTCCAAACACAACAACGGAAACAAGTTTGGAAACAAATGCTGTTGCAAGTGACAGTGGACGGCAAGTAACCAATTTATTGGATCTTGGAGATGCTTATAAACTAGCTGTTGATAATAGAGGAAGACAGTTATCCGGCGTGCTTGCTGAACAATGGCTTGGAAAGGATTCTTCAAGAGTTAGTGGGGATTTGAAAGTCTTACTTTCGCAATTATCTGCCAATCGGG
>CM046377.1:30179876-30313876 GCA_025413485.1 Ficus microcarpa
ATCCCAATGAATAAAAACAGCTCCGAAGCATTTGGGGTGTTTTAAGTAGACCGCCAGTTTGCTCATTGAGTTCTTAAAAGGAAAATTACAGGTTGAATCTAAGTGGAAGAAATTTCAAATTTCCCCTTTTTTCTCCTTTTATAACAAGCCTCTCTGTCAGAAAGAAAATAATCATGACTATACAAAATCCGTTCAAATCGACAAATGACACCACTAATGCTGAAAAGGATTTCTAAACAAGCTATGCCCGGATTGACGAATTCCTTGATCGTGTTATAGTGTGTACAACGAAAAATAATTATTAAGAACCGCAAAATCCTTTACATAAAAATAAAAATTTCCGAGAACATTCATCAGAAAATGGGACACTAACAGAATGCGACAAAGCTATTAGAAACGAAAATAGCACCATGTAAAAATTTCAAATTTTTTTCTTGAACCCAGCTACAAATTAAAAAAAAAAAAAGAGTTCAAACATACAAATTTAATGCACACACAGCAAAAAAACAACACAGAAGCTTCAATATGATAGTCTCATAAGAATACTAGAAATCAAAGATTCAAACTGAGAGAAATTCGATCCAGTATCCTCCAAAAACCCCTGAATTTTGACTCTTCTACCCAAGATCTAATTCTTGAAACACCTTTTCACATCTTGAATTTTGACAACAACTGGACTCCAAATTCCTTCTCGCTTCGCTCGCAACAACGAAACAAAGCTCAATCATTAAAATCTTCTCTTTCTCGGAAAAAAAAAAATATCACTTCTACTTCATCCTATAGCTTGTACCAACAAAACCTTAAGAAACGCACGGAAATCACACAGAACAAAGAGAAAACCCTAGCCCTAACTACATAAACAAGATACCGGAATCCGTTCGCGCAGATCGAAAAACGATGGAAATCCATATAACTACGGGTACGAAGGTAAGAGAATGGACGAAAGACAAACCTGGCCTGGATTTCTTGAAGCCGCCATTGCCGTTCAAGGAAGCGTCATGCCTCCCTCTCTTGCGGCCACCGGCAAACTCCATCTTAACTCCGCTCCGCAAAATAGCACAGAGATCCGCGAAGAGACGGTGATGCGAGAGGAAAAGAAACGGCGAGAAAGTAGGGGAAAGTGCGAGAAAGTCTGAGAAAGGAAAGCAACGAAGAATTCCAAATTTTCCAAGAACACAGGTAGAGAGAGAGAGAGAGAGAGAGAGAGAGAGCAGAGAGGCTAGGGTTCGAGAGACAACAGTGGAAAAAGGGAAAAGAGCAATGGGCGGAACTGAAAGGACATTTAAATGTGGTTGAATGCGAAATCTAAGGACTCGTGCAGGTGAGGTGGTGGTGGTGGTAGTGTGGTTCACGTGCTGCCCGTGTGACGCTAGCGTATGTATATAATCCGATTCGGATACGCCTCTGATTCATGGGTGCTGACGCTCAAGCCCATGTTTTGAAAGCCCATCTTTGATTGGGCCAGTTTTAAATCTCGTGTCTTCACTTCTTCCATCTTTCCCTGCCGTACATACCCTTAAATTTCGTTTTTCATACTTTTGCCCCTTAATTATTAAAACTGTCATTGTGCCTCGTTAATTTAAAAAAAATTAGAAAAGAGTATGACGAAGACTGAAGTTATCAAGTTATAGCTTCTTCTTCTTCTTCTTCGTCTTTTTTTTTTTTTTTTTTAATAAGTAAAAACTTGTATTTTATTAAATAGTTAAGTAGGCGAAAATAGCTTTCCTAATAAACTTAGGAGTAACATTTACACCAAAAAAGTCATAATAATGAAATATAAAATTAGGCAATCATGATACCATTATGGGGAACATGGCGGCAAGGAAGAGGATCAAGAGACGTTATAAAATGAACAAAAATAAAAAATAAAAAAGAATGGGACATTTGAGTTGATAAATACTTAATAAAAAAATAATAATTTGAAATTCAGTTGTTTATGTTAGATAATTGGAGTTTTTTTTTTTTTTTGTACATTTAAATTTTGTTCAGCAAAAAAATTATTTATGTTTTTGGAAATTTTAGGAATTTGAGTATGAACCTGTTTAGTCGTGCTTTTCTTTTAGTCAATAAAAGAAGATAATTAAAAACTGTAACTTTTCAATAATTATTTGAGAACCACATTTAAAAAGGGATTTTATGAAATCAAAATTATTTTAAAGTTTTCTAATAAGCAATATAAATATTAAAATACAATTTCAAATTCTTCTTTCCTTTGAACCTTAGGAATCAAAAAAACAATTTTTAAGAAACTCTATCAAACACATTTTATTTTTCTGAAATTACTGCTTTGTTTGGTTTATATGTTTAACTCCAATTAAATTGTACTTTTTCAATTAGATTTGTCTTCTTATGAAAAGTTAATAAAAATTATAACTAATTTTTAAAAAGTCAACAAACTCTAATTTAAAAATTTAATTCCAACTGACGATTCAAACGGAAGTGTTTTGCTTCTTAACATTTCAAATTTACCTTTTAGCCCTCCTATATAAAAATTTGCAAAAGTGCCGCAACCTAATTTTCTAGCATTCTCATGTGTCTTGTATTGGAGGTCAATTCTTAAAGGTAAAAAAATAAAGAGTAACATACTCAAATGGTTCTTGAATTTTTTAAAAGAAGACGGTTTTGTCCCTTTATTCTTTTCATAATGACCTTAAACTTTCTAAAAATGTGACGATATGATCCTTTCCGTTTGGTTTCATTAAAAAACTCTTAAAATGATCACGTAAGAAGTGCATCTTGTGCTTTTTGAAAGAAAATATCACTAAAAATATGAAAATACCCTTATTCATATTAATTATAAAATTATAAAAATTTAAAAGAGAGAAAGTTGAATTAAAAATCAAATCCGCCCCCTCTCACTTTCTCCCTTCCCCTCCCTTCGCTCCCTTTCTCCCACAAGTCTGATGTCGGCGCAGGATGTCAGCCATCTCTCCCTCCTTTCCCCCCCAGATTGATGTCGGAGATCGAGATATCGTCTCTCTCTCTAGCCTTTCCCTCCCTTCCCTTCCCCCCTCCCCCCAACAGATCCGACGCCAAGCATCGAAGACTGCCTTCATCTTCTTTATCGTCAGGCCCCTGCCTTTGCCGATGAGCGCAAGCACCCCCCTCCCCCCCACCCTACATAACCCATATCTAGGTTTGCTAAGAGCTATACCACCGCCCCCCACCCACATCGTCTTCTTCGTCACCGAGCCCCCTCTTGCACCGACAAGCACGAACGGCTACCCTAATGATTTGGGTTTACAGTGGAGATTTCTTTTTATTTTGTTATTGCTTCTACCATTGATGCATTGAGCTTCGGCTCTTTTTTTTTAGGTATAATGAGTCACCATATGTAGCCCCAAAAAAAATTTGCAGCAGATCTTGTGGGGTTCGTGGTTTGCAAGTGTGTGAGGCTAAGAGATTGGAAAAGACAAGTTTTTTAACCCTTTTTTTTTTCTTTTGTCTTTTAGATTTATAGGGAGGGTTTGGTAGGTGGGGACGAAGAATTTAAGGGAGGGAAAATAGAGAGAGAGAGAAGAGAGAATAAATTAGGGCGTTGGGTGTTTGAGTTTAAGTTAATATTTTTAAATTTTAATAATAATTTTTGTTGATTTTTTCAGAAAAGATAAAAAAAATTTAAAAAAAAAGATAAAAATTAAGTTGAAAAATTTGAATTTGACTGGGTGAATCAAACAACCCCTAAGTTTTTTTATGAGTTTTTTTAAAAATTAAATTTATTATTAAAATATTAAAATACCTTATTAAATTATATCTATATGTTATATGTGATTTATTTTATTAAAAATTTAATAGACGTAGATAGAAAATACTAAATTATTATCTTTTTAAAGAATTTCAGTACGATCAAAAATAAAAAAATAAAAATCAAACATGACCTTTTAAAAAATTTAAAATTATTTACGTTAATTATTCAAAAATAAGGGGGTGTTTGGTGTGTTAGTTTGAGTTGAAATATTTTAGTTATAATAGTAAATTTTTTTGAATTTTTAGAAAAGACAAAAAATTTTTTGGAAAAAAAACAAAAATTTTTTAAGAAAAAGATAAAAAAAAGTTTGAAATGAGTTGGAGTTGGAATGATTGCGAAACAAGGCCTAAATAAAAAATTATTCTCTCTCTCTCTCACTAGTTTCTTTATCTCTTCACCGTAGCGCAACCCAAGCTTTCTTTCCTCTGCTTCTCCACCAAGCTTTCAGCTTTCCCGCTGGTAGGAGACCAATCTCTGCAGCGAAACTTTTTGTACCGATCTTTGAGATATTTTGAGGTTTGGTCTTCTCTCTTCAATGGCCTTAATCCCAAATTTTCCTCTTGAAATTGGCGTTTCTCTTTTGTCATTTTGACTTTACGCAAAACCCTAAAATCCCCAAATTCTCAGTACTTAGATATGAATCTATTGAGTTTTTCCTTCATGTTTCTCTTGTTAGTTTTTCCATGGAATTTTCAGTCCTAAAAACCTGAGTTGGATTTTTGTTTTGATTAAATTTGTTATATGTTGTTGATAAGTTTCTAGGAAGCTAGAAAAACCCTTTCTGTTTATTTTCTTTTTGCTTTCGAATTTCAGTTTTATTGTTAAATTCTTGAATATTGTGACTGAATTATTCCACGTGTTTCTGCAAATTAAGGTTCAGAAATATCATTTGAATTTTGACTCATGGATCCTCAGCCAGAGCCAGTCAGCTACATTTGTGGAGGTACCCTTTTACTCCTTCATTAGAAAGTTGCAACTTTGAAGTCGAAAAGAAGGGGAAAAAAAAAAGACTTTTGGTTTCGGGGTTTGAAGACCTTGAGATTTTGATGTTGTTGTTGTTGTAGATTGCGGAATGGAGAACACTCTGAAGCCAGGTGATGTGATACAGTGCCGTGAGTGCGGTTACCGTATCTTGTACAAGAAGCGCACCCGTCGCAGTATGTTATCGTCTTTTCTTTCTTATTCACTTTTGTTACTTATACAGTATATATGGTTTGGTTTATAAACATAGCTAAAGTTTAGGAGGCATTATGATGACATGGCTAACTGCTCTAGGTTTAGATACTTTCATAGTTCCTAAACCAAAACAAGCAAATTATGATTGCAGTGAACTGCAGATGCATAATCCAAAATGGTTCAAACCCTTATCAGTATGAATAAAACACTCAAAGCATGAAATGTGCTGTATTGTTTTTGTGTGCGAACTCCGATTCACTTCAGATCGGCTCTCCCTTTCAGCCCATAAGTTAACTGAACACAGCATGGTTTAATTGAATCTGATGGTTTTTGTGGTGACCGAGGTTGGCTGTGTGAATCATTGTCATAAACTAATTAGGAAGTGTAACATGAATTCACTTTCACTGATGACCCTATCTAGAGATAGTCATTACCCTCGACTCTCCCTTTTTCGAAACATCCTGTTAATTACTTCATGTCTTTCTTATAACTCCTTTACACTTTCCCGTTTTCCTTGTATTGTATTTCTCTAGTGCCCTGCTATGTTGGACGTGAAAACTGACTTAAATGACTTAAGCGTATGGAGTAAGCTCTAGCACCTCATGTTTTTGCAGTGGTGATTTCATAGGAAACTAGGAGAGAATGGTTTTGTAATGGAGATTATGATAATTTTGCCTGTAGCATGGTTTGTGTATGTAACCAAGCGTGCTAATGAGTCTAATGTATGCAATGTTTTACAATTTCTTAAGGTAGATTTTCCTAGGTCTACCGAAGTTTAGGCCAATTATGCTTTTGCTTTACCTTAAGATTTTTGAGGCTTCTGTGTTGTTGTGTTATGCTGTGTACTGTCAAAAGAAAAACCTCAGACCTGCCCTTTAGAACATTGCTTGTGAGGACCATGATTTGCTTATACATATGGTCATTCTACTTGATTCTGTTGGTAGTGTACCGGTTAGCCAATATTTCAACATGGGCATGAGTTAATGTGCCAATACTGCAGCCACGTGCTTTATTCCCTTTTTGAACTAACATCATTTTTGTTTCAAGTGATGGAAATGCTTTGTACTTTGTGTAATTTGTAAATGATGGATGAACTACTACCATACCTCATCAGTGTCATCACTATACGGTATCATCTGAAGGTGCATGTGATGTTATTTGCATATTTCTCGTTGCTATAATTTAATAGTATATATAACTTTACCTTGGATATTTTCAGTAGCAACTTTGTTAGATACTAATCAATTTAATTGCTTATTGTTAATCGTTTACTTGAATATTCTATTTGTCGCTTTTTTCCTCATTGCATTCTCGAATTCTGCCCCGCATGTCGTTTGTAGTTCGTTTGCCAATTAATGATCCTGTTATCTTGATTCTCTCTCTCTCTCTCTCTCTCTCTTTTCCAGTACTAGTTATTCTAGTTTGCTAATTACAAGGTGTCTTGAGTGTTGATCTAACACGAATCTTGCTTCTTGCAGTCGTGCAGTACGAGGCACGTTGAGGAAGAGATTTGGGAATAAGAGTACGACCTGTCTTGTTGCACATCTGGGGTTTGGTCTCTTCAGAAGTTTTTGAAGACAAAAAAACTGTCCTAGTATATCATGTAGTGAATGAATTGCTTGGTGCATTTTCCTGTGTGAATGATCAGATTGAAGCTTGAACCTTTCTATTTTGTTGTGTCTTCTTTGTATTTCTTTTATCTGCTTTTATTTTATTTTTATTATATCATAGTATCATAATAAGCCCCAAAAAAAAAAATGTTAAGCTTATTAGATTAATAAAATTGTGCATGAAAATTAAAGTAATTGACAGATAAATGGAATTGGAGAATAACTGACAGGACTAGTTAAATGAAATCAGAGAATAATTTAATAAACCAGCTGTTTGGAATTGGAAGATAAATGACAGGACCAAGTAATTGAAAAATAAGTAACTTGATGTGCTAACTGGATTAATGAATTCAAAATGGCTCAAAATAAAGCATGAACATTTAATTATTGAGCTACAAAACTCCAAACTTCAAATTATGCTTGTGATATTTTATGAACATTTAATTAACAAAGCTTCTTAAGGGGGTGTTTGGTGTGTAAGTTTGAGTTGAGATTTTTAAGTTTAGTTTGAATTAAAATAAGTTTAGTTTAAAAGGTGAGTGTTTGGTAAAAAGTTTGAGATAAAAAGTTTAAATTGAGTTGATTGTTTGGTAAAAAAATTTGAGTTAAAAAGTTTTAAAAAAAACAAGGGCCCTGTTTGGATGAGAAGAAATTGAGTTAACCAATTTTTTTGCTTTTTGTGTTTAGTAACTTATCTTAACTCTAACTAAATGAAATTTTTTCATCTCAATTTTTATCGAATCCTGAAAAAAAAAAAAAATTCGAATTCTCAATTAAAAAAAAAAAATCTATACTTTCCATTTTTATAAAAAAATTTTTAGTTTGTCTCTTCTAATTTTTAGTTCCTTATTTCTTTTAGCACTTTACATTTATTGCAACTGTATTTTCTGTTATTCCATACTTTTTTTTTTCAGTTAATTAATCTAGATGTTGATCCTGTTTTTATTTTTTCAATTCCAATTAGTTGGTTATGGGTTTGATCTCCAATGGAGTCGCCTTTTAATTATGTCCTTGGTATTTTTAAATAATATTTTATTAGATCTTAATATCGTAATATTCATAAAATGAGTGGATTAATAAAAACTGAAAGTGGAAAAAAAAAGGATTATTTATATAAATGTCTAAATTGAAAATTGTGATTTTAAGAATGTCAATTATTTATTTTATTTATATGAATGTCTAAATTGATACTTATAAATACCATATTACCCTTTCATCAAGAATTGAAACTAAAAAAATAAAGAACTGATAAAAAAAGGAAAGAAAAAATTTCTGAAAAAATGTAAAACTAAACAAAACTTTTATAAGAAGGAAAAGAAGACCATTTTACTTGCTTTATTATGAAGAAAAAGAATAATAACTGATGTTAATTGTATGATACATGAAAACATTTATTATAATAAATAGTTGGTCATTAAAATAAAATTCACAATAAACATGCAAAAAATTAAATAGATATTGTAAAGAAATATATAACACTTTATAACCTAAAAAAACAAAAAACAAAAAAAAATCATAATGATATAGTAATTATTATGAAGAAAAAGGCATCATAATGATATAGTAATACCATTTAAAAAAAGCATAATACATTAAAAAAATCATAATGATATAATAATTATTATTAAAAAATAAACAATTTCATCACACGTTTAAACTTTAGAAATTAACTATTAAAACAATACCAATAATAAATAAATTATTACAATAACGTTATAATTATCATAAAAAATCTAAATCATATTAAAAATAAATTAATTTTTAAGAAATCTAAATCATACTTAAAAAATATGTTTATAAAAAAACCTTAATTATACTGATGAGCTATCACTATAATAAAGAACTAGTCATTGAGATAAAGATACAATAATGACAAACAAATAAGGAAAAAAATATGAATAATAATAAAAGAAAATAATGTTAAATGTAGTAAAATGACAAAATAAGTACTACAAGCAGTTTTTTTTAGAAATGGATATTTATATTATATTATCAAAAAACAATTACATTTTTAAAGAGACTCTAAAAATAGATTTTTTGTGAAATTATTTCAACCAAAAAAAAAGGTAATGAACAAGTTTGAAAAATTGGAGAATAAGATTAGCTAAATAGATGTTCGAAAGCGACACTATAATACTAGATTTAATTATTTGATTATTATTCATTTTATTTTTGATAAAGAACTAGGTTCAATTAGTTGGTTAACGTTGAACTTTTCGTTTGTTTTGGCTGAGATAGACGCTGATATTGACTGATTGGAATTTGCTTGGATTAAGTGGGTGTCGGTGCCCTTTCTCCTTCACTAGCAAGTGGGAACCTTTTGTTATCAACCGATGTGAAATATCACCAAGTTTAAAACTTTTATATTTTTTTATATTTATTAAAACCTGATAGTCCATATTTTTAACTATTATAACTATTAGAATTTAATTAAAATAATTTAAAAAATACAGAATCTAATAATTATTTATACAATCAAAAAACAGAATCTTATTAATAATGTATTTTTTTAAAGTTTATGGGGAAAAAATTTTATGGATTGATCGACGTGAAACAAACAACAACAACACTTTTTTTTTTTTTTTTTTTTGGGGTATTGGGTAAATATTGTGTATTAATGCTTGCGAATATGTGTATACACGTTTTTTTTTTTTTTTTTTTTTTTTGGATAGACTATATACACGTTGTTTTTAAAACACGCGTGGGGTTGACTTGAACAGAAGAATGCTTAGTTGGGAGAGGACAAGCAATTTGAGGCATATTTGGAGAAGGTCCATATAAACGAAGTGGAAAGTCCCACTCAGAATCATTTTGTTGGTGACAAAATTGTCCCCATTAGATATGCTAGCAGGATGAGGCACGTGTCTCTTTTCGATTCATTTTTCCTAATTATACTCATTGCTCGTAATAAACTTGCATGATCTAGGAGTAGCAATACAAACAGATTAAACTATCTTTGGAGTTAAGTAGACAAAAAGGACAATTAAAAGCAAATAGTTGAAACCTTAATCTCATTATAAATCTAAATTAAAAAAAAAAAAAAAAAAACGTAAACAGAAAATGATGGAATGAGAACCTGCTTTATTCAATGACCAAAAACCTTACTTTTAGCAAATGTTACATGTAGCACAAGAAACCAATCATGGGATGAAGGTCATGGTTTCAAGCTACTTTCGTGCAAAGAAAAAAAAAAAAGGAATAATTATACAATTAGCAAAACCAAAAGAGATTAAGGCAAAACAAAGACAACCTAGACAGAGATAATAAGCGAATTAAGTAGTCTCAAATTACACACACAATGAGAAAGCATCCGCTTATAACTCTTTTATTATTGGAGTTGTTCTACTTGGTAGAACAACTAGTCTAAACTTTTGGTAAAACTTCATCTTCTTGTCCTAGTTGGACCAACTCCTTGCCATTATCATCAAGGTTGATGCACTTGTACCACCTAGCACAGAAGACGTAAACCACGAAATCAACGGTGGTGAGCAGCGCAATGAGGAAGTAGAATCGGTCCATGTGACCGGTGTTGAGGTCGTCCGGTATCCAACCGGGTTTCGCACCTCTAGCAGTAATTCCCATCACCATGTTAACCAACATGCTACTCACGTAATTCCCTAGCGAAATCGAAGCCATGCAGAGCGAGCTTCCGAAGCTCTTGATCCCGTCCGGGGCTTGTCCATTGAAGAACTCCAATTGCCCTACGTACATGAAAACTTCAGAGGCACCAACAAGGACATATTGAGGAACTTGCCAAAATATGCTCAATGAGCTTGTCTTCTCTTCAGGAATCACACGTTTAAGCCTCTCAAACTCGGTGATACCCGCCGCTAGCATCGCGAACATTCCAATAATTAGGCCAATTCCCATTCTTTGTAGCTCGGTTAAGCCCTTAGGGTTTCCGCTTAGTCTTCCGGTGATGGGGACAACGATTTGGCGGTAGATTCCGGTGAAGATGAGGACGCTGAGGATGTCAAAGGCGGACATGCTAGCAGCTGGGAGGTGAAAGTTTCCGATGTGGGAGTCCATGATATCACCTTGCTCCACAAAGAGAGAAGCCATTTGAGTGAAAATCACAGAGTAAATTATGGTGCAAAGCCAGATTGGTAACATTTTTAGGACACATTTTGCTTCTTCCACTTGGGTTACGGTGCAAATCCTCCAAGGATTCATTGGACCGGCTAAATCTTTCTCCGTTAGAGTTGCTGCCTTGTCCAAAAACCTAACCGATTCCAAAAAAAAAAAATAATAATAATAAATAAATAAAATTATTAGTTCATCTCTTTGATGCAATATTCAATATCGATCTAGATATTATCCTTTTCATGACTAATTTTTAACAAAATATGAATTGCCTACAAATTTTGTTAAAAGAAAAAAAAGAAAAAAAGAAAAGTCTACAAATTGATAGAATAGGGAATATTGGCTTTAAATAATTTTTTGAAAGTAATTTTGAGCCAATATTGGTTGCTATGGTTACGTCACAACTAAAGAGGCTAAAAGAAACTCTGATTTTAGTATTTCTAACTCTGGTTTTTTTTTTTTTTTTTTTTTTGCCACAAGAAAATTTCTTAAGAAAAGAATGGATTATAGATCACTTACGAAAGCTCGGTGCTATGGAGAATTTTTCTACTCCCTTTGATGGCGGATTCTGATCCTTCAACCTCATATAGTTCATCAGGATTCGCTGCGACAGTATTCCATTTCTTAGCAGTAGCCGTGAAGACCTGAGCAACACGGGGAATAGGGTTCCCGCATGGTTTAACATATCGATATCCTGGCGATCCAAACAAGAACGACACTAGGGCTATAACGGCAGAACCCAAGGCCAACAAGAACCCTATAGTCCACTCCCCAATATCCTCATAGTACACCAAGACGGTGTTTGAGAAGAGCGATCCAACATTCAAAGCAAAATAGAAGTAGCAAAAGAAAGCCGTCTTTGAATCCCTTTCTCTTGGGTTTGACTCGTCGAATTGGTCCGATCCAAAGGTTGCCAAAGTGGGTTGGTGACCCCCATATCCAAAGGCTACTAAGTAGATGGACATGTAGAAAATAGCCGCACCGAGTGTCGACGAGGGCACGCATTCAATCTTCCCATCACCACACCCCGCCGGTTTGATCAAGAACAACCATGATGATATTGATAAGAGACCACAACCCTAAACATGAACGAAACAATTTAATCAAAATTAGCTTCTCATTTTTGAATATATTGTATCACACTATATTTATTTAACAATATAAGACATCTATTTTATCTGACACCACTACATATTACTGGTTATTCCCACAAATAAATCTTATACTTGTGGGACTCAATCATCATGAGTAGTGAATGTCTAGAATTACTAATTCTAAAATTGGCAAGCGATAATTAACGTCCTAATAGAAAAATAATATATATATGTATATGTAAATGTATTGGAAAGTTGTTACCAGCACAAGGATGGCCTGACAAAATGCGCATGTTAAATAACGGCCCCAATAAGAATCACTGAGAAGAGCGCCGATTAGAGAGCACAAGTAAACAGTTCCGGTCCACTTGCTCACACTATTTGCAGCATCCGCAGTGTCTTGGTCAAGAACTCTGGTTAAGAACAAAACCAAGTTCACTCCAACCCCAAAGAATGCCAGTGTTGCCAGGGCTTGGTTGGCTACAATTAAAACATGAGCAAGATATAAATATATAAATAAATAAATAAAGAGAAAATTTGAATCAAAACCAAAATTGAGGAAACAAGTACAGTTTTTTCACACACACATATATGGATAAGGTCTTCAATCTAGTAGCCATATAGATCCAGAAAAGTAACATTTTGACTGCACTTGATATTTGTAATTTGTGGTAAAAGTTTCCAAAAATAACATGTTAAATGGATATAAAATCAACTAACTAATAGTTACATGACGATGTAGAAATAAAATAAATAAATAAAATTAAAAAAACTACATCAAAACGGCTGCCGGACCAAGGACTAAGCAAATATATATAGTAATATCATATCGTATGTACATACCAAGCAAGAGACTCGAATATCTCCACCCTCCTGTTCTCTTTCTAATTCCTTGATCACTTCTATTTTCTTCACCGGGCTGTAGATTTATAAAGAATAAATAATATTAACAACCCATGAACTTAATCCAATCCCTACACAAATTCACATATGTATATATTTATGCTTGTATATATTTTCTGAAATTCGTACACAAATACATGGTAACTTACCCTAATTCTATCATATAACTACGGTTGAAACACAGGAAAAGTACAATAGCCAGACGTGCTTTATTGACTAAAACTGGTCCACTTAATAATATTCCAAGTAGCTAGTATATACCGCTACAGTTCACCCCATAAGCGAAGAGGACGGCGCGAGAGAGACCAGAAATTTTTTTTTAAATAATCATATTTTTTTCATTTATTTTTGATCAATATAATATAAATTCTCTATTTTTAATCAACATAACACAAATTTTAATTAATTTTAATTTAATTTTATGTCATATTGATATATTATTAACTTTTTGTATTATGTTAATACAAATGTCTCTAAATTTATGTCATTCATTCAGGTACTTTCCCCTGGGAAACCATTGAACGTCAATGCTTTAAAAAACTAAAGACCAAAAAACAAAACAATACTGAAAGGATAGTCCTGCCCTGCACATAAACGCGCATGTGTGGATATCTATCTGTGTATATGGAGCATGGGACTAAGAAGTCGACATATATCAAACTTGATCGAGACAATGTGTGCGTGTGTATATACATATATATATATATATATGCACATTTATTCCTCGCCCCTAAGATTTTTATTATACATTCTTAAATACGAAAAAAGAGAAAAAAAAACAACTCAATCCCTAGATTGTATCGTTTGTTATATATTCTTAACTCCAACTAAATTATAATTTTTTATGTTAATTTTTATTTTTATTTTTCTAAAAAGTCAATAAAAATTATAACTACTTTTTGAAAAATCAGCCAACTCTAACTTAAAATTTTCATTTTCAATCGACGAATCACACGAAGCTATAACTTACTAACAAGTAACAAGACTCAAGCTATTACTAACTAGAAAGTAGGGAACAAAAAAAAAAAAAACTCAAAAGTAGGAAAAACAAACTACTAAATGTCTAAATCCGAATCTCAACAAGATATTAACTCATTCAAGATAGATATAAAGTAAAAAGAATTTTATTACATTAATTCTAGTCCTAAATTAAGGAAAAACCAAAAACTGAACATAAAACCTCCCAAGACTAAACATTAACTAAACTAATATATATATATATATATATATATATTTTTTTTTCCGGACCTATAATAACACTTACCTTTAGTATGGCCTGTTCGGTGGAGTTACGTGAGTCCATAACGGCCATTGAAGTTTTCTGCAAATTAAGTACAAATTAAAATATCATTCATTTGCCAAATGAGTACACAATGTTACATTTCATATCTCATATTTATATATACGTGTTGCATATATTTGGACTGAGATCCCCAATATAATTTTTGATGTCCGAAATATTATTTAGGCTATCAAATTATGCACTATCGTTTAATAGACTCAAACGTTAAAGTACTGAAAAATTAGTTAAAAAGCATTTCAAAATTTTTCTATTACGTGGGCAGAAAAAGACAATATAATTAATATCCTTTACAAATCATCTATCAAAATGATACTTTATACAAGTTATTGAATTGCTAAGAGTAGGGGATCAAGTAACATACTGATATTGTAGGAGTACTCGAGGACGTTTCTAACCCCAACTGCTATCACTAAAATGGGAAAAGAAAATGGGCTTCAAAAAAAAAAAAAAAAAAAAAAGAGGAACAACTTGCTTCTATTTGGAAGAAGAATAAGAAAATAAGAAATTTTGAAGGAATTATGGGGAAGAGAAGAAGTTGTATTGAGAGGAGCAAGTGTTGGAGTTCATTATATAGACGAACAATTGGGGTGAGAGTGGGGTACTGTGGAAAACAAATAAAATGTCATTTTCGAACTTTATTTTGTCCTTGTATCGAACAAAACTAATATATGAAAACATAAAATAATATAAAATAAAAGTTATATTGACAAAGAAAAAAGGGATATATTCGTGGAAAGGGGCAAAGCAAGTTTGCGTAGAAGAGTTTTGGACCACAGATTTGGCATATTTTCATAAATTTATAAATTCAATTTCCACATCAAGATGGCACATAAATTTTTATGATCTCTATCTCTGTTTATTCTGGATTTTCAGTGGCATTTTATAGTGATAATGCCTCCTCATTATCACTTTTGAATTTATAATGTCACGAATAATACAAACTTCCAAAATTTCATCACTAAGCATAAAGAACAGTTGCTCAACAGTTCTTCAATGAAAAGCCTCTTCAGTCCTTTTATTATACTGCTAATAAATTTGTAAATATTCGTTAAAAAAAAAAAGGGTACGCTTGAAGTGATTAATGAACTAGAATTTAATCTCTCTATTTGGCATGTTCATAACAGTGTGATTATTATAATGATTTTCAAGTTTTAAACTTTAAAATTACATAATAATATCCATAAGAATGTGAAGTTTTGCTAGACATAAAATATAATTTATTTATTTGGCTCTATTTCGATATCACTAGTAAGATTATGTTATATATATGTAATTCAGTAGCCTTTATTTTAAAGGTAAATTTAACAAGGAAAATAAATTTAGGTCATCAAACCTTTTGCGGAACTTGGTAACTGAAAATGTAACTTGTTCTGGAATATTAATGAACTCCGGTGATGGAAAAGAACAAGTGGTAACGCTTGTCACAGGATGAAATTCAGACCGCAAAATCATTTGACCCGTTGGGGAATTTGAGAATCCCTTGAACCCTTTTGTCATTTATGGTGGAAAAGTACCGGCTTGAAGAAACTTTGCACCGAGCAATAGTTGCTAATGGCGGTGAATTATCCTATTGGATCTGAAACAACAACTGAGCTACAAAGAGAGCTTTTTTTTTTTTTTTTTTTTTTTTTTTAACAGGAAGAGAAAAGTATTAATCAAGTGATCAAATTAGCTCTCCAAGCAGATTTTATATTATATTATATAAAAATTGGAAAGCCAGATGGCTGGTCAAGCCCCTTTTATTTCGGAGGCTCAATCCAAGGTTCTTATTTTAAAATTTAAAATTATCACGGACTCATATTTTGAAATATATATATATATATATAGATGGCTAAAAATTAGATGAGTAGACGAATATTCATTAAAATAGGAAAAGTACAATTTTAAGTACTTCGCTAAGTTATAGATTTAATATTGGAGTTCACTCAGACACTGGCCTTGAGAATTCGTAAATCACTCAAATTACAAGTTACAAGCTTAAGGCCAAAAATAACTCGATTTACATTAGCTTTTTCAGGTATCTCTGTCACATATCAGGAACAATTTAACCGGTTTTTTCTTGTTATTTTCTCTAGTGAGAAAATGCAAGTGTTCGTGTGTGTGTTCGTGTGTGTTCTTTTGTTTTTGTTTTTGTTTTTATTTTTGAACTTTAGATTATATTTAATTTTCAAAGTTCTCTCCTTTTAGATAAATATCAAATTTATCAACTTTTTAGATAATTTCTACCTGATTTTAATAAGAGTTGTATAGATTTTAAATATTAGAAGTTAGAAGAGTTAAAAAAAAAAAAAGATAAATATCAACTTTGAAAATTTAGTTTTTTTTTTTTTTTTGCATATTTAAAAAAAATAGTTCTTGGAACAAAAAAAAAAAGTTTTCGAACTTTAAGTTAAGGAAGATCAAAAAACATTTCCGTCTCAATTTTTCTGTCCAGACAAAACAGAAACGTCTGGAAAAATCAATAAAATATTTTTTTAATTAGTGGAGTCATTACCCTAATAGCTTGTTTACTTTCCAAGAAAAGGGAATCGGAATAGAGAATATAAATCAATCTTACATTTACTTACTTATTTTAATCCTGGAATATTGGGAGTAAACTTATATAGGGCCCACACTAATTTGGGATTAAATAAACGGGTTGGTAATACCAAGCCCCCCACCGGATTAGCACTCTCACTCCTGATATTAAAGTTAAATTACTATTTTGCCCTCAAATTGGAACTTATTTGATATGTTTATGATTTGAGACTTATTCGGTTAAAAAGATGATTATATCATATCCTATATTTGTTTTTTAATTTTTTAATGCTGCTTTTTAAATTTTTTAATGCTCTAGCAAAATTAAAAAAGTGAGCCATAGTAAATCAACTACAAACAAAATTTTAATTTTAGAAATATATTTCAACATTATGTTTTTTTTGAAGCAAATTTATATTTCAAAAAAATTTAAATATTTATTAGAATAAACTATTTATCTCAAAATTTGACTTTTTTGTTTAAAAAATAATCTTCAATTATTTACTAAAATAAACTATTTATCTCAAAATTTGACTTTTTTATTTAAAAAATAATCTTCATAATATAATTACTATTAGCATATAATTACTTATCTCAACACTATGTTTTTAAAATATAAACATATATTTCAAGAAAATAGTTCTATAATTAGTAGAACAAAATAATTTATCTCAAATTTTTTGCTTTTTTTTAGCATAAAATTAACTGAAAGGGTATATAAGTAAATTTACAATAATTGATTTTGATTTCTGTTTTAAGTAAACACATGAATGGGATTGACAGTGATTCCGACTCCAATTCCTGAAAACCAAGTAAATAGCATATTCTAACTCCGAATCCTGACTCTGAATTCAACTCACTCCGAATCCTCTTCACTCCGATTCATGTCTACTCCGATTACACATAAGTAAACATGCCATAATTACTCAAATATTTTCCATTCGAATTATACTTATAAATAGGAATACCATAATTAGAAATTAGGTTGCCAAATTTTTAATTGTGGAGAAACTTCAATTAAATTTTAAGAAAGAGATAAGAGTGAAAAAAAAAAAAAAAAAAACTTCAACCAGAATTAAGAGTGTGTTTACTTATGGATAATCTAATAAGTAAACATGTCATAAGAGTTTATCAATATCATTAACAACTGAAATTAATACGAAAAACAAACCCAAAACAATATACGAAAAATTTAAAAAATAAACTAAAAAAAAGAGGCACTTTCAAATATCTCTTTCTATTACATTAATGCTCTCTGTTGCATTAATGTATTGATGTAGACATGATATTTAGGCTCCAATTTAATACTGCACTGATTCAGGAAAAGCAGAGCGAAATTCTTGCTTATATATGCATGTATGTGCGGATGGCAACTGGCGGGTGCGGCGGGGTCGCGACGGGGTTGGAGAATGCTTTCTCGTCCTCATCCTCACCATAAAAATCATCTCCATCTCCGCTCTCATCTCTACTTAAATGAAAGCGGGGTCGGGGACGGGGACGGGGACAAAGATTCTCCATCAAAAGGATTTTTCTCATACCCGGCTCATTCTTTATCTATTATAAATATAGACTTGAAAATATAACAAAGCAAAACCAAACAATAAAGTAGAAATGCACCATAAATTTAATTCAAAACCAAAGATTTCATAAATAAACCAGCTTATAAAAATATATGCAAATAAAATCTTAAACAATAAAGCTATTAAAACATTACAAACTCTTAAAACTAAACATTTATAAAACACTAAAGCCAAAAAATACTTGAAACCATAAAAAATAAATATAAAATTATCATTTTTTTTTGTCTATTTCTCAGAGTTTCAATATATATTTCATGAATGCATACACTTTAAAAAAAATTTCATAATATATTATATACTTATAAATATATATGAAATCATACATATATGCATGTATATATATATGGGGGCGGGGGCAGGACGGGGAGTGCTTTTCCCGTCCCCGCCGCGCTAAACTTTGGGGATAAGATTTCATCCCCGTCTCCGTCCTCAAAATTTGTCCCTCATCCCTGCTCTATTTAGGACGGATCCCCGCAGGGTCCATCTTTCCAGAAAATATTACCATCGCTATAGGTATGTATAATGTATAACACGTATGTATATATATGCATATATATATATATTATAATTTGTTATCATCTATTTGAAGCTATTCTGTTTTTTCTTTCCCCTCCTTTTTTGTTAGTGGGACTATTGGAATCTTTTTAAATATAGTGTCAATACAATAACTAATTTCTCATATTACAAAATACAAAATCTGGAATATTCATTTTTAACATAATAATCTGGTTTTTGGATTCAACGGAAAAAACGATAATTTAATGAGCTAGTCAAGGTAATTTGGATTCAATGGTGTGTGTGAGCGTGTGCAAATCAAATACATATGAGCTCAACAAAATGGGGTCAATCAGTTTTATGACGCGATAAATTTTGCCTAAAATAAGTAAAGCCACAACAAAGTTTGTTCTAACTTTTATACTAGTAGAGAAAATTTTGTAACTCGGTTTTGATTTTTGTTTGGATTTCTTAGTCCCCCTAAACTAAATTAGTTTCAGTCTAATCAATTTTCCACCTTTCAAATGTAAAATCGACCATTTTCATGCAACACGAAAATCTCTGATTGCCTGATCTCCCTCCTTCAATCTCTCCCAAAATAACCTACATATCATGTCCCAACCCAGACAATTCATATACATATATATACAAGCACATATATATAATCTTCACCACTATTCCAATTAGCTCAAATCTCATCTATTTCTCTCTTGTTTTCTCTTTAGTCATTTACGCCATATTCATATACAGATATATATATATATATATATATAGAGAGAGAGAGAGAGTTTGTTGTTATCTTCCTTGTTCATGGACGATGATTCCTCAAGCATGATTTCAAGTGGCAAAACGAACACCAACAATTTTCCAACTTCCATGGAAACCTCGGATTCAAACAGCGCCAATTACGCAATCCAAATAAGGAATAAGCGTTCAAGACATGATCATCATGTTGACTATATTCCCTCATTGCCAGCCAAGTTCAAAGGGGTCGTGCCACAACAAAATGGTCATTGGGGCGCACAAATCTACGTGAACCACCAAAGGATTTGGCTGGGCACGTTCAAGTCAGAGAAGGCGGCGGCCATGGCCTATGACAGTGCCGCCATCAAGCTCCGGAGCGGCAACTCGCAGAGAAATTTTCCCTGGACGAGTCTCACTATCCAAGAGCCTGATTTCCAAAGCCGTCACGCCGTGGAGACGGTTCTGAACATGATCAAGGACGGCTCTTACCAATTGAAATTCGAGGAATTCATTGGGACTCGGACCCAAAGGAAGGCGGCTATCAAAAATACAAGCCTGCTGGATCATCATCAACAAAATCTCAACAAAATTAAGGGTGGTCTTGGAGATGCACCAGTTTTGACAAGGCAACTATTTCAAAAGGAATTGACACCAAGTGATGTTGGTAAGCTTAATAGACTTGTCATCCCTAAGAAATATGCAGTTAAGTATTTTCCTTTCATTAGGGAAGAGATTAACCGTGTGGAGGGAAATGGAGTGGAAGATGTTGAGCTAGTTTTTTATGACAAAAAAATGAGGCCTTGGAGATTTAGGTATTGCTATTGGAGGAGCAGCCAAAGTTTTGTCTTCACAAGGGGTTGGAATAGGTTTGTCAAGGAACATAACTTGAAGGCCAACGATGTCGTCACGTTTTATGCACGTGACCGGAGCACGGGAGGCCAAAGTTTTTGCTTAATTGAGGTAACGCATAATGGGGTTAATGTGGAGACTAACAAGTGTTTGAATAATAATGAAGGGATTAATAATGATTATTATCATTGTGATAAAATGTTGAAGGTGGAATGGAGGCAAAATTTTGGGCAAGGCGCTAAGTGTAAATTCAATAAAAATGTGGAGGTGAAAGGGTTTAGGCTATTTGGTGTCGACATCAAGTAATAGGATTGTTAATTAGTCTAATGATGATTTCGGACCTACTTTCATAAGAAAGTGTATACTTTGAATCGTTCATCCTTAATTGAAAAAAAAAAAAAAAACTTTTCAATTAGTATTTCAAGTTAAGGTTGTAACTAGTGGGGCAATCACACAAAGGACTCCTCCTTGATTAGAATAGGAATTCAATTCTTCTTCTTTTTTTTTTTTTTTTTTTGCCAAAAAAAAAAAAAAAAGGATTTTAGTGGTTATTACTATTTATATATACTTGGAACTATGCTCGGAAATTCCAATTACTACGGTGCCTACTGTAGAGAAGGATACATACATACATACATACATACATACATATATATATATATATATTCCTTTTCTTTGCTTGCACTTGTAATCAATTTGAGAATTCTCTCGTTAATATTTATATTTCTGAAATAAAGTTTTTGATAATATTCAATGTTAAATCATTTTTTTCTTAACATGTGACATAATTAGTTTAGATGAGTTTTCGTCCACTAAATAGAAAAACAAAGTCCCATGTAAAATTGGATTTATTTGACACAAATGGGATATATGTAGCGAATATCCTGATGATGAGGAAACTAATAATAAGAGGAATAATGGAATATAACTGCAACTTGTTTTCACTCCGAAAGGAAAAAGAAACAAATTAAAAAATGATAAGGACAGAGCCATATATATAGCACTATTTATCAATGACTTTATCAAATCAAACATTATGAAAAGTCTTTTTCCAATTGTTTTTTAAGCTGTGTAAGAAAGAGAGGGGATAAGCTGTCTCCCACTTAAACATTTGACTCCATTTTCTGCACTCATAATTCTAAGAAAGTTTATGTTGTAATACATTCCATTTTACAATGAAGAAAAAAAAAAACCATTGTTTTAAACGTTTTATATATTTTTTTAACATTGTGATCTATAATTAGGAGTAATTTTTATTTAGTATTATAAATTTTTTAATATAGCACTTATAAATCAAATCGATAAAAATATCATCTTACAACTAAAGATTTTGTTTTCTATCGATAATCGATCTAAAATAAGAGATCATGTAACAGAGGAAGCTAGTTTTTAATTTTTGATTTTTATTGTTTTCTAATGATGAACTAGGTTTTAGTCTCCACCTTCAAATATTGCCTTTCATTCTATGGTAGCAATTATATTCAGTTTGGCTTCATTGAATCAATTAATTTTTTGTGAAGAAGATAGAGTTCAAGGGCCAAAAGGAGATGATTTATGGATTTTTAATTAATGTTCAAATCTTCTGTCCCCCACCACATGAATTCAGATATGCCTCATAAGGGCGTCTAACAATGATAGCAAATAATATATATGAAAAAGTGAATTAATCACTAAAATATTCAAATTTTAAAGGGAAATGAAAATCGGTATTTGAGGGCCTGTATATATAAATAAACAAATGTAGTCCAGCAAATCTGATATCATGTCTAACAGAGTCTGCAAATTGTTGGACCCCACCCAACATCATCTTCTTCTTCTTCTTTTTTTTTTTCTTTTTTTTTTTTGGTATGTTGCCTACAAGTTAGGTTTGGCCACTGTATTTGATATAAATAGCTGGACACCACATTCAGTGTAGAGCAATTTTATTTTATTTTTTTGAGGAATATTAAGATCGCTTTTTATGTTTATATATATATGTCTATATATCCCTGCTTGAAATGCCGATTTTTTAACATGCGTTTGCATTTTAATTTTAAATTTAAACTTTTCATTTCAATTTTAATTTTTTTAAAAAATAATAAAATAATAAATAATTTTTAAAAAATTAGTAAATTTTAATTTAAAAATTTCACCTCAAATCTATATTCTAAACAGAACCAATATCTTATCCAAATTCTTTTCGATCTATTTTGTTTGGATCTTATCATCACGACTTTCCTTTTTTTACTAATTTATTGGTCTATTTATTCGTGGATGAGGAGACAGGAGACGTACTTATGCTAATATTGACACAAGAGGGAATTCTAGTTATGTGTCACGAAGTCAAGAGGGGCCTGTCTTTGTCCCAGTTTTTGTTGTTATCTTTAATTTTTAAAATGACATGTGGCAGGTATAGGATCCGTCACGATACTAAGTGCAGGACTGAAGGCACTACAGAAGTGACTTTCGTCCTCTTAAATGTAGTTAGATATACAGAATATAAAGTATTTAACAACCGTCCCATTAACTCACTGTATTTTGACAAGTACTTGTCTTTTAAATTTTAAATTTTGATAATTTGTTTTCTGAGTTTCGTAAATTGTTGCCATGTGCAACATTTTGTTAATTTTTATTAAATTGAATATTTAAATTTGGAAAATTTAGATTAAGATATGTGTTAGATTTATAATTTTTAAGTTGAAAATAAAGTTTTATGACTTCGTATAAGGTGTAAATTAGCTTTTTATCACTGATTTAATTTAGGATAAATTGCTCATTTAGTCTTTAAGTTTTAACTTTGTACAACTTTAGTCTAAAAATTTTTTAATGGACCTGAAATGCCCTAAACTTTTAAAATTTTACTACAATAGTTATTTCTATCAATTTTTAGACAAAATAAGTTAGTAATTTGATCAAAAAGTGATACAAACTATAGATTCCGTCAAAAGATTAACAAAAATAATTACTGTAACAATGTTTTTAATAATTCATGATCATTTCAGCTATGAAAAAAAAAATACCTCTAAACTATTAAAATATTACTACAATGGTCCTTTATATTAATTATTAAATAGAATATGTTAATGATTGAGTCAAAAAATGATGTTAATTAATAGATTCTGTTTAGAAATTAACATAAAGGACTATTATAGTAATATTTTAAAAGTTTAGAGATATTTCAACAAGAAAAAAAATTCATAAACCAAAATTACACAAAATTAAAAATTCAGAAACAAACTTAATAATTTACCCGATTAATGTAAAGTTACATCAAGTAAAACAGTACATTACAACAATTGAAAAGTTTTCGGTCGAAAGTTATCTAAATAAAAGTTTAAGAATAAATTACTAAAAGGAGACAACAGTTATACCATATGATAGAAATGTTGAAGAGTCGATCTACCCGTAATTCAATCAAAATGAAATCCAAATATGGATTTCACACACCAAAAAAAAAAAAAAAAAGAACAAAAACTAATTTGTGAATTAATCTTCAGCCAATTTGTACATATTAGGGTAATGTCTTCTAGGTGTTCATTAAATTTTTTTTTTTTTAATTTAAACTCAGAAGCCCTATATTAAGGTAATTCATATATTTTTGTAGTGAAGCACTATATTATGGTATTTTATATATTATTAGGCTAATGTCATATAAGTGTTCATTGGTATCTTTTTTTTTTTTTTTTTTTTTTTCACAGAAGCACTACATTATGGTAATTGATCTTCAATTCACGTGCATGCTTATTTGTTTAATGACGTCCATGTTTTATAAGTCTCCTTCACTTCTGAGACAAAGAGAAGTAATATTGTAGCAAATTTTATTTGCTGTCAATTGCATTGCTTAGTGCTTTGTTTTTTTTCCCCCCCATAAAATTGGTAAACGGATTATGATCATCACTCCATAAATTCAGACCACTGAAATGGAGAACATGTTTGGTGTGTGCATATATAGAATGAGTGATGATCATTTTCCTTTACCACTCCTTTAAAAAAAAAAAAAAAATTTAAGCAAAAGGAGAAGGATATCACAGCTGAGGTCATGGCCTTCACTTTTTTTTTTTAATCAATTTTTTTTTATTTAACTTCATTAAATTGGGAATTTGAATGCCAAATCAGACTATCTCTATAATTACAGCGATCCCTTTTTTTTTTTTTTTTTTTTTAATATAGTATTTGTTGAACCTTGTTTATGGTCATAATACAACTGGTATGTTTATATATACATGAATTTAAATTTATTGCGCTCTAATCAATGGGTCCTCCAAAGCTAAAGATAAAGAATTTGAACTTTAATAACCCCAAAATTAGTAGTGAATGTAAATTACTACGAGACATATCCCTGTCATCATAATTTGCTGTGATAAATATTACATTTTTTCTTGACTAATATTATTACATTTTTTGGACCATATTAACGGACGGCCTCATGATCCGGTCAAGTTATACGACCAGATTTTGATCAACCCATGATTTATTCAATGGAAAGCAAGATCTGATCCTTTTTTCTCTTTAAACCCTTATGAACCGGACTTATTGACCCGCTCTTACACCTCTATGAAAGACAAAAACACCTAATAACTTCATCACATTGATAGAAACGTTGGAGTTGACAATAATTTTTTTTTTTAAACTTTTTTCCCTTTTTTCTTTTCCGGGGGAGGAAGACAACGGGCCGACAAAACAAGTTGAGACCTAACAAAAAATGTAAAAAAGAAAGAAAAACAAAACTTAATGAAGGCACTATGATAAAAACCCCATGCCAAAAACAAAAAACAAAAAACAAAAAAGGAAGGAAATCGAACAAAATATGAACCTCATGCCAAAGCAATCTCTAAGGTAGACCAGCAAATAGTTTTTCATGTGACGCTAATCCATTTGGATTGATACAAGGCACAGGTGAAAGGTGGGTTGCCCTGTTACTAAATAATAATAATAGTAATAAAAGTAAGGACAGTTCCGCGCGTGGTAGTAGTAATAATAATAATAATAATAATAATAATAAATTGTTAAAAAAAAAAAAGAAATAATAATAATAGACAATAGTTTGGTAACACATTTCAACTTTAACTAATATGTACTTTTTCATCTCAATTTTTGTCTCTTTCTAAAAAGTCAACAAAATTTATAACTACTTTTTAAAAATTTAATATTATTCAAAATTAAAAATTTTAATTCAACTTATTCACCAAACACCCTCATAGTACATATAGCTAGTTAGCACTATTCACCACCAATTATGCAATGCTTCCCCAACCGCAACAGGACACCCTCATAGTACATATAGCTAGTTAGCACTATTCACCACCAATTATGCAATGCTTCCCCAACCGCAACAGGACTTTGTTAATGGAATAGAAACCTGAGTAGAGGATTCGTTTTCCATTTCTCTAACATTTTCTTGTATAAATCCAATTTGATGTTCCTATTTCTTAATCTCTAAAGAAAATTAAATTAAGGCATTAGGACTAGCCATTTGTCTGTCGGCAATAATTAATTGACGTAAGATTTTATCTGCTTCCTCACAGATTTTATCCACTCTGCTTCACTTTTTACTTTTTAGCCAAAGAAACAAGAAAAAATTTTCAAACGGGAAAAAAATTCTATCTTTTAACTACAAATTTTTCTTATAGTTATTATATTCTTTGACAAAAATTTTTGACATTGTCTTTGAGCGAGACAACAACAAAATGCCACTCTTGACCAATTAGCAGCAGAATTCAGATACGACGTTTCTGGCCAAAACCCGAATCACCCCGATAATGGGAGGCAAACGTTATGCTACAAATGATTTACTTTTGCTTTTTTTTTTTTTTTTTTTAATACCGTAAACTCTTTTCCTTCTCCCTTGATTATTCTCCCTTCGGCCAAATCGGGTTTCCAAATTATGGAAGCAAAGACCAACTTGTCACGGGAAACATTGATAAAATAACAAAAACATTTTCGATTATTAACATTTGTGATGAAATCACCACATGTCCACACGTGCAGCACAATTTATCAAATATTACAAGTATTAATGCTACATGTGTCAATCAATACACAATTTCTGGTAAGCATGGATTGCAAAAAAATTGTTAAGATTTATGATTCAAAAGCTTAAAACAACGAAGTGACTTGCTCGGATTATTTCAAATGTCAACTTGTCCAATGGTTAGGAATTAATTACAAAAAAAATATATGGTTAGGAATTGGTAATGATTTGTTACTAGTAATTAGTGCTTTTTTGTTACAGATACGATTGTTGTTCTTCATATTTACTTCTACAATTTTATTTCTTAAAGAATTCACTCTATACAACTTGGGGTTCAATGTTTGTACCAGTTCTCTAATCTCTATACAGTTACCCAGATGTATATATATTCTCTTTTCTTATTCTTCTTTTTTATTGCATGAATAAATTTTACTCTTTTATGTTGATCAAAAAAATATTATATATATATTACCCTAAAAAAAAGGATATTCATTATCATTTAAGATGGAATCACAATACCATTATCGTGCTGTCGTTTATACTTTGCGACTTCCAACACGGGACGACAAAGTTTAGCATGAAACAAGATGTCATTCTTGTAGTTCTGTACAATTAAGCGGCATGTCGTTTTAGTTCTGACTACATGAAACGACATGTCGTCCTTTACTTTACATTGACAATGGAATTCACACGCAAAGAAGATTTAGTTTTAGTATCGGACAAATGACATGTAGTTTTGTAGTTTTCGAATAAAGGACATTAATATTTCCCTCCACAGACAATATGTCGTTTTATAACTTCAAGGACCGCATACTGACTAAACTAAAAAACCAAGTCGTTTAAATTTCAAACGGCCGTTAATTGTATGGAAACCGCCAAGTCGCTCTAAAAACTAAAACATCAAGACAATTAACATTTCCCACTGGAATTAGATGCCTCCTTTTATAATTTAAATACTAAATTTCACCATAAACCAAAAGGGACAACTTTCATGTCAAATAACAAACTTCATGTCGTTTTTAATTAACAATGCATAAAACATCTAAAATGTTTGCTAAAATTAAACTCATAATAAAATTGCAAATATCCGGAAATAGATAACTAAAGGAAAGAAGATAGCATTTCAGAAATCACCAACGACATAGAAACAGATAACTAAAGGAAAGAAGATAGCATTTCACCAATCACCAACGACAATTCTTCATTTTTTGGAGACGACAGAAATTCCCTTTATTCACGAAGGATGAGGTTGTCGATATTAGAACTTCCACCATTGTTTCCTGCCTTTGTCGCGGCAGCCCTCTTCTGTTGTTGCTTACGATACTTTATTCCACAAGCATTACACAGGGTCTGTACACATGTACTATCAAAAATCAACCATGGGAAATTTTGAGAAAGAAAATATTTGTATAAATCCTTAACGACGTATTAAATAAATATCAGTCTCGCAAGTTTTTCTATAATTAGAATCACTTTTATATGCTACTCGCTATCCTTGTTGTACGAGAGCAAGTTTTTGTATTTAAAATTTCAATGTTATACCCTCATCTGAAAAATAAATATATATACACACACATATATAATGGTACGCCAACACAATAATAGAAATTAATTGGAGAAATGAAATTAGTGAAATAAACCTTGGGACCGAGAGGACCTCTGCGCCACATGGGAGTAGTCTGAGTGCGGCAGATTGGGTTGGAGCAGCTCTTATTTGCACCATATTCGCCATCAACAACATGATCCTCTACTATTTTAACTTGTTCTTCTTCACCCGCAACGAGTACCGTTCGATCATGATGATCAGAATCGGTGCGCTGTTTTTTCGCTCTATTATTCTTCCTTGCAGAAGATAGTTGGCTTGACCTCGATCTAGTACCATTAGAATTATTCACTGTTATTAGGACTTGATCTGCTCCTGTGTTAATAATATTCTGCCCCATGGTCATCATTCCAGCTTGGTTGAATCCTCCAAACTTGTTTGGTCCACCAGAAATATTGTTGATGGCCATAATATTATGGTTATCGACGTTGCCTGTAGTATTATGGTCGCCATATTGCCAGTACGGCATGGAGGGCTGAAAAAGGCATCAAACGACATTTAACTTCCCGGAAGGCCGGGTTAGTTCCTATGGAAAATATCTGTTAGATCGATGGATACTTTTTGAACGTTTATTTAAAAAAAAATTATGTCACTATTAATATGTTGATTGGCCCATTCAATCAAAACAAATATCGATATCAGTTAATCGATAATGATTATGGTTACTCAATACTTCAATAACCGATTAACCATTATACTAAAAACGACAATTTTCTTGATGTCAAAAGACTTCAGTGATTTAGAAACAGCCATTGAGCTATATATCCATTGCTAGATAATTAGTTGCATCAAATTAAAAATAAACACATGTATCCCCTAATTTCAAAAGAAATAAAATTTTGTCCGACTTCATACCAATAGCATCGCATGAAACAGACCTAATGAACCCCATTGATAATATGGTGAACTGTTTGTTTCTACGCAGAGTTGTACGGAATCCGATAGTACACTGCTCTATAAAATATGTACGGAGTCAGTGCGGAATCATTGTCATATATGGCTACCATTAAATCTTAAATTCTCTCTCTCTGTCTCTCTTTTTTTTTTTTTTTTTTTCAATAATGGCTTTAATAGCAAGAAGTTTGTTTTTCTATTATTAATTACTTACGTGAAAGTGTAGCCTGTACAATTAAATTCCTTACTGAACGTTGCAAAATTATAGGCTTACGTACAAAAATATGATCATTTATAGCTTAAATCGAGACTTAAGAACTTACAATCCAAAAAAGAGAAAAAAAAAATTATAACAATAAGTGTAACAAAAAAAAAAAAAGTTGAAACAATTGGGCGAGAAATGAGAGTTAACTGCTAAATGACTAGCTAACCACAGGAAAATTTGAGCGCAGAGAGAGAGAGAGAGAGAGATATTGCGTTTTTGCATGTATATGCGTGCGCGTAAAAGAAATCTCCCGAAATTTTCTCAAATAAATCAAGAAACTTTGAAGCAGCTTATCGTCTGTTATTCAGTAAAGGCTGCAAGATCTTTAATATATTTGATTAATTAAAACTGAATGGAATTAACTCATGAATATCAAAACTAGAACATTCAGATAAATGGAGAATTTATATTCAAAAGCAAGGGAATATATATATATATATATGTACCTGATCAACTTGAGTACTTGTAGAACTCATACGAGAGCCATTGGAATAGGTAAGACTAGCTTGTTGAGGATTGAAGATGTCAAAATTCAGTGATTGATTAATATTAATCGGATTACTGTTGCGGTAATCGTGATTAGGCAAGCCTAATCTCAGGGTAAGGTCCATGAAACCCGCTCGATTGGGACGATTATCATAGCGCAACCTCTTCATTTGAGATGCTTGTTGAATCATCTGGAAACGATTCATCACCTAAACTTGGCTTGCAAAGTAGTAAAGAGTTTTAAAATCTCAAATATTAAGCTTTATTACCAAGCAAAGTTATATATAACAAAAATGGTGCTAAAAATTAGGAAAACAAAAAATTTGTCTTAAGAAAAAGACAATAGTAATAATTAATTATTAGCCAGTGATCCACACGAGCAACACATGAGACCTCAATTAGACAAAGGGATTGGGATTGGCCCAAATTAAATTGAAAATTTTTTTGAAACTGAAGAGAAAGCAATTGATGAGGGTGAAACCGAATGACCTGAAAAGGCTGACACAAAACTACATATATAGACAAATATCACACACGATTATTGGGAAGATTAGACAACCAAGCACATCGT
Organism: Ficus microcarpa; assembly: GCA_025413485.1. Taxonomy (NCBI): domain Eukaryota; kingdom Viridiplantae; phylum Streptophyta; class Magnoliopsida; order Rosales; family Moraceae; genus Ficus; species Ficus microcarpa. The sequence continues at coordinate 30,209,748 of CM046377.1, forward strand.
GGAATGAGAAGCTACTAATAATGGCGATCAGATAAAGATCATAAGAATATATACATGTATATATAAGTTTATAAACAAATATCCTATAGAGATGGATTATCATGACTTAGAGGTTACACGTAGTGCCTGCAAAGCCAGAAAAAATTTTTCATGGAAGTACTATAATTTATCATATAAGAACACAGTTATATGTTTGTAATTTTGAATGAGAATATTGTTATAATTTTTCTAATGAAATTTGGACACAATTGAAAATTTACTCAGCAATTGAGAATAAAAGCAAAATTTTAAAATTTCAACGGGGGTACATCTTCACATACACGAAACTTGGCTCATGACTTCATTAAGTTACAACTTTCAGATAACTACTGACTGAAAAAAAACTCGTAAGCACTTATATGCCACATAAAAATTTTTCAGCCTAAAGATCTTTAAAGTTGATCTGTCCTGTGAAAAAATGTGTGTGCTTGTTTTGTACAAAATAAAGTTGGAAACTCTAGAAATGGGATATAGAGGATGGGAAAATTTATAAACATATAAAAAGCACTGTGTTTTCTCAGATAAATAAATAGAGAATAATGATCATCAATAAGCTCTTATACAAAAAATGGAGAAAAGAGGCCGTTCCAACTTCTTGTTAGAAGGTGGAAGATGATAGACCACACACATATAGCTAGTAGAAAAGGCACACCACTAAGAAATATTCATTCTAAAACTAAAATCCATCGAAATATCAGAACACCTATAGATCACTACCATCTTGATGTATTCTTCTCTTTTGTAACGTCCTATATATATGGTTTGTGATGGAGTTGAAAAGACAATGTTGCCCTTGCAAAATTGCCGTTTGTACAAGTTCAAGATGTACCCAGACGTCAATGTACCATCTCGAGCGTGGCATTTTATTTTGAAACAGGAAATGTTATTAAACTGATCATCAAGAAGATATAAAACACACCAAAAAGAACAAATGACCCCACAATATATATGAGATAAAATCCTTCAATAACAATGGATCTGTCAGTAAAATTTGACGATCATCAAATGGAAGCCATATGCCTAAAATCTAATAAGGAGAAAATTTCTCGGCACATTAAAATATAGCACGTTGGGAGGTTCTTTTTAACAAAATTTTAAAAATGGTTAGAATCTTTAGATTGATTGAGTGTCAAAATCAATAGAACTAGAGGCACTGCCTACTCTACATAAAAAATAATTCTAGCAGGATTAAAACACAGTCAAGATTCAGATCTGACAGACAGACTTCGAATGCAGAAGGTAAGAAAACCACCTCCCTTATTAGAAACGTAAACCCAACAAAATCCATAAAAAAGACGACAAAGTTATCGTCACTATTACACAGAAAACTATACACCGCAAAAAAAAAAAAAAAAAAATCAGTTTCGCGTAAAGAGTCCTTACAGCTAAACGAATCAGATCATCGGGAAAAACCGGACTACTTACTAGGACCTCCGCTGGCAACTAAAATGCGCCTGGCTAGACGGCTTGCCTCGAGGACGCCCACTTACGAGCAAACCTCACGCGTTGAGCGCAATATTATGGTAAAAAATCTGATATAAAAATTTGTTAAATCAAATGAATTAAGTATTGTCATAACAGTTAATGTCTAACCTTTCTTGTCTGAATTTTTCACCATTCTTTTTACATTAATTATGGTTTTACATTAATTACGTTGTCATTCTTTTACATAAATATATATGTATATATATTCTATCTTTATTACATTCTCGCTCTTTCTTCTTCATTCTTATCTCAGACACTGAGAATACAATTCTTTTCTTTTTCAAATCCTGAGAATACAATTCCTATGAACCCCAATTCACCACCTTTTTTTTTTTTTTTTCCTTTCTTTTCTAGAACTCAAATTCTACTGAAGGAACATATACATATATCAACCATAATAAGTAAAGTTTACTGTTACCAACACAATTATTGCGTTTTATTTATTTATTTTTTCTAGGGAACAAATATTTCTACTAATGCAAAGCACTAGTGTTTCACATTTGCAAACTAAAAACACTCCGTTTAATAGTTTCTCACCATCAAAAGCATAAAATGCAGTAGATCATGAAAAATCAACAAAATCATAACTAATTTTTAAAAAATCAACCAACTAAAAATTTTTACTCCAATTGATGATCCAAAATGGAAGCTAATTTCAAAAATGTGGAGATGTCGTTTTATATAATGGCGTCGAAAAAAAAAAAAAAAAAAGGTTTTACATTCATAAACTCAAACGATGCCGTTCTTCCAAATAAGATGACTAAACGGTAATTATTAGTTCCATCTTGGAAAATTTGTTTCGAACTTTTCCCCCGATAACGAGATAGATGTGGATTACATCTTTTAAGTTTAAGATGACTCAAAAAAAAAAAAAGACATGAGGTAGGATTTACGTAATTGATCCTCTGATAAGTGTAGTAAATAATACTTTTACGAAAATAATTAAAATAGATAATAATATTTTATAAAACTTATTACATAAATAAAAATTTTAATAGGTAAACAAAAAATTTGTTAGGTGAATAACATATCTACAAGAAATAAATTTGTTATTTATTACTATTTATTTACTTCAAATATTTTTAAAAGATGCTATTTACTTCAATTATTTCTATAAAAATGCTACTTACTTCTTTCTCTCTTAATCTTCATTAAAATTTCAATGTTAAAAGACACGCAATCTAATCCTATCAACTATTTAGTACATCAAGCCCGAAAGATTTAGGATCTATTTGGTAAATGAGTTGAGTTTGAGTTGAGTTGAGTTGAGTTGAAATTTTTAAGTTTGAGTTGAGTTGATTTTTTAAAAAGTAGTCATAAATTTTGTTGATATTTCAGAAAAAGATAAAAATTGAGATGAAAAAGTACAGTTTAGTTGGAGTTAAATTTTGTTATCAAACGGACCCTTAGTTTACAAACATTACTCGTTTATGTCTTATTTTGAGGGCTTTTAAGTAAGGTCCTGATCTTATTATTTGAGGCCGGAATCATAGACCCTTCTATCCAAATAATGTCGCTCAAGTAATATTTAGAGGTATAACAAGTCTCATTTATTGTTATCTACAGCTGTAAAAAATTTTTTTTTTTTATATAGAGTTTATGATTCTCATTTATTAGAAAAAAAGATTTAAAATACATTCATGTTTCAAACCTGAAAACTCTTATTAAAAGTCATCTCTCATCTTAAGTCAATGAGCTATATATATAAATATATACATTTTTTAATTTAGAGGTAGAGAGAATTCAAATTCTATAATGTAATGAAGTTAGAGGTAGAATTTATTATGATTACTATTCATTCTCTTGTAAGATCAATATCACAATAAGGTCTGTAACTTTCACAACTAACTGATTATAATTATTTATTTATAAAACAAAAGAGTTCTACATATATGTATGAGGAACCAATTTGGAGCTCCAATATCCAAGATCAAATAAGAAAATAAAAATTAGTGGAAGAAAATAGAAAGAAGAAGGAAACGCTCGGAAAATAAAAATACGTGGGAAGGAACCAAAATTAATAGCCTATTTGGTGAAGTAGTTTGAGTTTGAATTTTTAAGTTTTAATAGTAAATTTTTTTGAATTTTCAGAAAAAACAAAAAAATTTTTGGGAAAAAGATAAAAACTTTTTGGGAAAAAGACAAAAAAAAGTTTGAATTAAATGGTTTAGATGGTTTCACCAAACACCCTTTAAGTTGAGTGACGAACGACAAGCACATTACGAAGGAAGATTATTTATTTATTTATTTTGCTAAAAGCAATTCAAAAGGAAGATCTAGTTATAACTTAAAACAGCTGAAAATTGTTAAAGATGTAGAGAAGATGCTCTTTTCATCGAATGGAATAGAAAATTTCAATTTGATCACGGAGAGACCGAGGCAACGCATGAGTGTCACAACGTGTACAAACCAAATTATAAGCCAAAACAATCACACTTCTTCACGTCGTTTTATATAAAATTTTTAATAAATATGTCGTTTTCTAGTTTGGCTCTTTTTGTATTTGTTTTTTTGATTTGAAAAAAAAAAAACAAAAAAAAAAACCAAAATGGGAGTCCTCATTGTCAAATTTTTGCCGTTTCTTTTTAATTAATTCCGGTCGAGAATCTTTGACGAGTGTCCGGTGTTGTTACACTACGGAATAGTTTTGTCATTTATGATGATCAACTTTTTTTTCGATGCACATGGGTGAACTATAAAACTCCCTGTACATCTATTTTCCCAAAAAAAAAAAAAAAAAAAATTCCCTGCACATCTCTCTACAAGAAAACAACTAAAAACAAACAAACAAAACAAACATACTTAATCCTTTTGCACACTAATCTCCCGTGGGATCCTGTCCCTCCACTTCGGATTCCAATCACCTATTTAATTCTCTATCATCTAAATAATATCTAATCAATTATATTATATCATGTTTTTTTTTAATAAATTACATTATATCATTGTTTGCTTTAGAATTACAACATTTTTAAAAATGTAATATGATATCATCTGTCAGACATTAAAATTAAACAAAAATTCAAGTGCCTTTATTTCCATTAGAAGTTGCCGTCGTTTCATTTTTATTTTTTTTCCTTGCTCCTTTCGAATTCCAGCATTTCCAAGTTGAAACAAATTAACATTACAGAAGGTTATTTTCATATTAAAAAAATGAGAGAGAGACCTTATCAAGAAGTAAATTACGGTCTCTCGACAAAATGGCATCTTCAAATAATTAGACAATATAACACATTATTTCCTCACTAAGCGTAGAACTTTTTCACAAAAGATGAGAGTTATAACATTCTTTTAAGATTGGTTTCCCATTGTCATCCCATACTCTAAATTAAAATTAAAAGCATTTCTTACTTAAAAAAAAAAAAAAAAAAACCTTAAAAATCATACATTTTAAATTGTTAGATCATATTAAAAATTGTGTCAAAAATAATTTTAACAACTCAACATTATGTCACGTCATCTAGATTTTTTTATTTTTTTGGTACCATTACCACATAAAATACATATGTAAAATTTGGTAGCTAGTATTGGGATAATCACTCTTAAAATTAGGTGAAGAGTCATGTTTTGAGTACGTACTTATAATTTTATCTATTTTAAAATTAAATTTTATAATTTTAATGTTATAAAATGACAAAATTATCAAATTTAATGTTACGATAGACATAAATATAATAATGTGTCAAATTTATGACATTCCTTCGTATAACCACATGGGTTAACTTAGTTTTTGTACAAATGTTGAGAGTATTGGACCATCTCAATCTCAAAACTAAAAAATGATGGACTTTCTCTCACACTTGTGTTGATCACCCACTCCTTCCCGTGATTATCTCTACAATTGACCTTTCTAGTTATGAGGCATTGTTTTATTTGTTTTTGTTTTTTCAATTTTTGGTCGGGAAAGAAATAAGGTGCTTAAGATGATTGTTTCCTATTATAGATTAACGGCGAAAGCCACTTACTTGCCAACTTGATGTGGATTAATGAATAGTTAAATTTGTGCATCCCTATTAATAAATTATTGCCAACGTAATCTTTCCGAATAAGGCTGGATCTTCCCTGCATTTCCATAATTAAATATGAAAGTCCATAATCTATTAATCTCTCTAAATCGTACTTAAAAAAAATACTTCTCTTTCTTTTTTAATTTTTATATTTGTTCTTCTTATCTTCTGATATTAAAAAACAAAGAAATATTCTCTCAAAAAAAAAAAAAAAAACAAAGAAATAATTGTCGACAGTCATTATTCCGAGGGTTTTTTTTTTTTTTTTCCCTCCAGAAAAAAGAAAAGCGGAAAATGGCGTAAATGACATTAATGACAAGGTGCGACTGAGTGGTGTAGGGCACCGGACGAGACAATGGGAGGGCTACTTTCGTCATTTAAGAAACAGTCATCCCCTACGAACAGCCCTACGGGGTGAAACAATATAGTAGCCGTTGACCAGTAGAAAATAAAAAGTAAATAGATCGACGGCAAAGAAAGCAAAACTTGCCCCGTGATCATCTACGTGTCGTGATGGAGTTCAATAACAAGCACAAACGTCAACTAAAAATGAGAGAATCCGTGTGTTTTCCAAGCGCAGGCACGTGAGAGAATCTTTGTGGGGCCCACATCAAACCAAGCTCCTTTTTATTTTTAAATTTTTAGTTTTTATTTTTATAAATGAAGCTCTTCGATCTTTAAATACGAGTCTCCGAGCCACACCATTCTCTCCGAAGTAAGAGATAGGGAGAGAGAGAGAGACAGAGGAAGCAACTTCTTTGGTGGAGGAGAGAGAGAGAGAGAGAGAGAGAGAGGAAGCGACTTTTATACCAAAAAAAAAAGTGCTTTTCGAGGAAGCTGATTTCTCAAACAGAGCTTTCTTATCTTCAGGTACTTCTGGGTTTTTTTTTTTTTTTTTTTGGATTCTGTATTTATTATGACCAAATTTTATGTTTCTTTCTTCTTCTTCTTTTTCCCCTTTCTTTTGGTTATAATAATCACATTTTCAAGCATTACTATGCCAGATCTATCTCCCAATCTAAATCGCATTTTTGAATTGCAATGCATGTTTTGTTTTTGTATTTGTTTTGTGTTTTTGGCATTTTAATGGTAATGCAGCTAAATTTTTGTTGTCTTTTTGGGTTTGAGAATTTCTCTTAAACAGTCCGGCCATTTTTTTGTTTTTTAACTTAGCTGTCTCTGGATCTGGAAATGAGGTGAATGATATGTAACAAACGCCTACCGATATTTTTCCCCCAAAAAAAAAATGTTTTTTCTTACTAATCAAATGATAATCTGTCTTTTTTTTTTTTTTTTTTTGGGTCTTTTCCTTTTGCAAAAAAGGGACATGCATTGCATTTACCATTTGCATGGCAGCTTTTTCCTTTTCTTTTTTTTCTTTGTTCAATCTTCTTGTTTTGAAGGAATGATAGCCTTTTGGAATGGAAGAAAATCAGGCATCAAAGTACTTTTTTTTTTCTTCGTTTAATCTTATTAAGGTGTTTGGTGTGTTAGATTGAGTTGAAATATTTTAGTTGTAATAATAAATCTTTTTGAATTTTCAGAAAAAAACAAAAAAATTTTAAAAAAAAAGATAAAAACTTTAAAAAAAAAGACAAAAAAAAGTTTGAAATGAGACGGAGTTGGAATGGAACCAAACTCTCCCTAATAGTCTTGAATTTATTTATTTTTTGTTATTTTAATTCCTGAAATTTGTTGCTGTTGTTTTTTTTTTTCCCCCTTGTTTTTAATTTTTTTTAAATTTTTAATTTTTACCACCATGTCACGGAGTTCAATTTTGTTATCTTTTTTTTTTTTCCCTTGGAAATATCGTCACATCACATAGATTTTGACGTAAAATTGTGAAACTTTCGTCTCGGTGTCAGAAAAGAAAAGAAAAAAATTGACGACATATTCTATAATGCCATTGTCGTTCTGTGGTTATTTTACATCCGACACATGGTCAAGTACTTGTCGTTTCTCAGATTAGCAAAAAATAAAAAATAAAAAATGTCGTTGTCAATAATATGCTTTTTACCTTAAAAAAATAAAAAATAAAAATTTAACGAATATGCTTTTACAATACCTATTGCATACCTGGATTTATTATACAGAATTAAAAAATTTTGAAAAAACAAAGAGTTTGGTTATTTTGGTAATTTTGATTTTTGACTTGACTAGGGTCATGGCCGAACCTAAAATTTCCGCGGCTTACCCTCGTTCTAATTGTCCAAGTGGGTTTTTCTACGGTTGTAATTAAGCTACAACTTTTCTTTTTTTTTTTTTTTTTTTTGTTTTGGTTTTAAAATTTTGCTCTAGCTTCCTAGCTCATTTTCATTTTTTTTTTCTAACGAGATTTTCTAGTGCTTTTTTGAAAAAGTTTCATATATTAGTCAAAAGCAGGAAAGTTCCTCTTCCTCTTTTTTTTTTTTTTTTTTTTTTTCTTTTTGAGTCCTCAGTTAAAAAAAAAAAACATTTTAAGAAATTAGAACGTGGAATTTTCTGGCGTGTAGCGTGTGGCAAGCAGATGCAATTGTCGCTGCTGAGATTCTCTCTCCTTGCTCTCTCTCTCTCTCTCTCTCTCTCTCTATACATACACTTGTAATTTGTACAACTACACTTGTAAAATATATATAAGGGCACACTGACATAGCATTAAAAACAGGCGTCCTCAAAAAATAAAAAATAAAAAAGGTGAAGGTCCAGGGTCATTTATTTTGTATCGTTCATGGTCCACGTTATCTGACTTTAATCCATTGCTACTTGCTGTATTCATAGTTCAGCCACTTAACACATCTGTGGAAATTACGGACCTTAGTACATTACAAGAGAACTATTTTTGTCAAAATCTGGATTTCCCAAATCCAGTCTCTGGCCACCATATGCAGGTCATGAGATTAATTTACACAACTCCAACCCCCCCCCCCCCCCCCCCTCTTTTTATTTCCTCTTTTTTTTTTTTTTTTTTTGTCGAGCACTTTCTGTGGTGTGCCTGGCTGTGGTTATGGTCGAAAGTTCTGTTTGTGTGGTTCATATCTCTTTGGCATCTTCAAATCTATGTCGTAGTTTTGTCCTTTGTTTTTGCTTTTTCTACAGTAGTGCCAACTTGACGAAAGTTATCGTCCTAACAATTTCTACCACTAATATTACGAAAATAATGTATATAAACCAAAAATGTAGTCTGCCTTGTGCTATGCTACTCCTAACAGTCCTTTACCTCGTAAAATGAACAGTCCCAATGATGCTGATGCTAATGCTAATGCTAGACTTGCGACTGACTAACGCAAGTGTCGTGTCTATTTTCAATCATTGATCAATGTGGGACCATGTGAATAACATTTTAATTATGTGACAAACCATTCGACTTCTGTACTCATCAATTTCTCAGAATGTGTGCACTCAAGAGTTTCATATCTATAACTTTGACAGACACTTTATTGTTTTTTCCCCCCATTTTTTAGGGAACGCGATGGGAGCTGGTGGCCGGATGCCAATGCCGAGTGGCACCAAGTTGGAGGGGAAGAAGAGCCCGGTTGAGCGAGTGCCACACACAACCCCTCCATTCACTCTGAGCCAGATCAAGAAAGCCATCCCGCCCCATTGCTTTAAGCGCTCCCTTGTTCGCTCTCTCTCCTTCGTCGCTCATGATCTCTTTTTCGCCTCGCTGTTCTACTATGTTGCCACCTCTTACTTCCACTTACTCCCCCACCCTCTCCCCTACCTGGCCTGGCCCCTCTACTGGATCGTCCAAGGCTGCGTCTGCACCGGCATTTGGGTTATCGCCCATGAGTGTGGCCACCATGCCTTCAGTGATCACCAATGGATTGATGACACAGTTGGCCTCATCCTCCACTCCGGGCTTCTCGTCCCCTACTTCTCCTGGAAGTACAGCCACCGCCGCCACCACTCCAACACTGGATCCCTAGACCGTGATGAGGTCTTTGTCCCGAAACCAAAGTCCAAAATGGCATGGTTCTCCAAGTACTTAAACAACCCGCCAGGCAGAGTCCTCAGCCTTTTGGTCACTCTGACTCTTGGATGGCCTCTGTACTTGGCCTTCAACGTCTCTGGCAGGCCCTATGACCGTTTCGCGTGCCACTACAATCCCTATGGTCCAATCTACTCCGACCGTGAAAGGCTTCAAATCTTCGTCTCAGATTCAGGGATTTTTGTTACAACTTTTGTTCTTTACAAGCTCGCTGCTGCGAAAGGCCTGGCTTGGCTTATATGCGTATATGGCGTTCCTTTACTAATTGTGAACGGCTTCCTTGTGTTGATCACCTACTTGCAGCACACTCACCCGGCGTTACCGCACTACGACTCATCAGAATGGGACTGGCTAAGAGGAGCTCTGGCAACCGTTGACCGAGATTACGGAATTTTGAACAAGGTTTTCCACAACATCACCGACACACACGTGGTTCACCATCTCTTCTCCACAATGCCACACTACAACGCCATGGAAGCGACCAAGGCGGTGAAGCCTCTGTTGGGGGAGTACTACCGTCTAGACGAGACGCCGATTGTGAAGGCTATGTGGAGGGAGGCCAAGGAGTGTCTCTATGTTGAGCCAGATGATGAAGCTCCTAACAAAGGAGTTTATTGGTACAAGAACAAGCTCTGATCGGAATTGGAAGGAATAAAAAATGTAGTATGAGCAAAGTTAGAAGCAAGTGTTAAATGTCTTGGTATGTAGTGTTGTGTACGATAATAGACGTTAAGAATGAGAAACAAGACTTTGGTCTCTCTGAGAGCAGAGAGTGAGTAGTGGCTTAAGGTTATAATTTAGATTTGTCTCTTGGTCTTGTAATGAACCTTGTTTTTAGCTTTACCATTTTGTGTTTCTGTTTTAGTTTACCGTCTTCAGTGAACTCTGTCTCAAACATAAAGATTTTAAGCTGTCTTGAAAGTTTTATATTAGAAAGAAACGACATGTTGTTTCGATTACGTTTGGTTATATATGAAGTAAACGACAAGTCGTTTTGATTTCTACACAACTCAACAAGAAAACGACAAACGATGTGTCGTTTACGGACAAAAGAAGACACGAGCTTAATAAAACGACATGTTCTTTACTCTTAAAATTACGACACTCTTGCATGAACGACAAATCGTTTTCATTCAAGAGAAAAATACACGTAGTCTAATTTGGTCACACAAAAATGACATCGGAGATGAACGGCTGAGCAGGATAAATATGCAGGTGATTTAATCCCGTTTGGATCATAGATAGAAAATTTAAATTTCAATTATGACAATTGATTGGCTTTGATCAATCAATGACTACCGGCCATTTTCCTAATAATAAAAAGCTCATCTTAAAAAAAAAAAAAAAAAAACTAGTTTGCATATACATATAGTAGTAATTTATATTGTAGATTTTATAATTAATATAGATTGATAAAAGCTATCAAATATCTTTAATTTAGTATATGTGTACCGATCTAAAGTTAATAAAATTAATAATTAATATTTTTTGTAGTGAGTTTTTTGAAAAATAACAGTTTTAAACATCTCATAATCTAGTCGCATAAGAGCGAAACAATATCCACAACATTTTTAATAAGAAAATATCAATTTCCTCTAAATCTCCACACACACATGTTTTAAGGTCTTTTTTCGTGGTTGCGTGCATGAGAGAATTATATTCATAAATATGTTTATGTTGGTGTATTTTCACCTCAAAGAGAGAAACAAATAATTATATACATATATAGAGAGTGAGAGATTAATACGTTCCAATTATTTGAGCAATAGATTGTACGGAAAAGACTAATTACTTATAAAAATATGAATTTCACAAGCAAAAATATGGTTCTTCCATAGTTGTTTGAATTATTGAAAACTGAACAATATACAAACACTGTAAGTGTTGTTTAATATAAATATTAAAGAGTTGCCTTGAAAAGTTATAACCGAAAGATAAATAAATTGTAAATAATTAAAGCCTTTCGTAAATTAGAGTTGCCTTGAGTAGTAACAATCAAAAGATGAATAGATTGTAAATGATTTAAACTTTTCATAAAATAGAGTTGTCTTGAGTAGTTGCAACCGAAAGACGAATATATTGTGAATTATTAAAATCTTTCATAAAATAAATAAAGTGAGAATTTGTAATAATAAAACATGATAAAATACATATATCAGAGCATTTAATTTGCCTTAAATAGTTACAACCAATAGATGAATAGATTGTAAGTGATTAAAATCTTTCATTAAATAGAGTTGTCTTGAACTATTATAACCGAAGGATGAATAGATTGTGAATGATTAAACCTTTCATTAAATAGACTCCTTTTAATGAGAAGTTATAATAATAAAACATGATTCAATACATATAATAGAGCGTTCAGTTAAACTTATAGGTACTGTTTTGGATGACCTAAAATGAGCAGGACATCTTACAACCCGCTCTTTTAGTATTGTTAGGATATATATTGATAGAGATATGTGCTTTGCACATGTATTTATATCATACGGTAATTAAATTGTAATTTGATAACTTTTACTAAAATAATGAGATATTGTAATTTTATAATTGATGATAGTAATTCAATTTCAACATTTTGTGAAAAATATTTTTGTGCAAGAAGACAAAAGAAGAAAAAAGATGAATATGTAGGAACAATCTCACAAACTTCAATGAAAATTATTTTAAATTTCATCGCAGTTATTATTTTTAATTATTGAACGTTGCTTACAAAAAGGTTTTTTAGATACGTTTTTCATATATGTATTTAAGGAAAACACGTATTTTTAAAGAAAATGGTTTTGGATGACCCACACATCTCTAACCCGCTCTTTTAGTATTGTTAGAAAATCTTAACAATGCTAAACAAGTTGGTGTGGGTTAGTGGGTCATCCAAAACGATATCTAAATTTTGTCATTTTTTTAACCCTTGTTTAATTGTCGTCAGACGGCATTTGTAAAACCACCTCGTGCTCTTTCAAAAAGTTGGTGTGGGTTAGTAGGTTGTCCAATTTGGCATCTAAATATTGTTGGTTTTTTACTCCCTTTTAATTTTTTTTCTAAAAGTCCCATTCTTTTGCAACTACAGTTTGATGTCAAAACCTCTTCTTGCTCTTTCAAAAAGTTTGTCTGCTAACACACACCGGTTCTTCTTCTCTACACTTCCTATTTCTTGATCTCTCCGTTTTTTTTTTGTTTTTTTTTACCCTTTTAAATCTCAAAATCTAGATATTCTTTAAAAATTTCTTTCTCTGGAACTTTATCTCTTCCCAAAATTTATTTCATGTGGTATGCCTTTTTTTTTTTTTTTTTAATTAATTTGAAATTGCTTGTTTTCAATACTTCATTCCGTTAGGTCATGCCACCCTCCCGTTGCAGCCGCACCGTCTACATTGTCTCTCATAAGGTCGACACCTACGATAGAGGTGCTTGGGGGACGGCCGGAATACTTCGTTCAATTTCCCATTTCTAAGTCTCAGGAACCTCCTCGATTGGCGTCACAGCGTGTTGGTTCATCCCGATCCCTTGCGAGCGAGGTTTTCACTTTCTTGCTGTTATTGAATTTTATGTTGTTGTCATTTTGTGGCTTCTTTTCATTTGATTACAATTTTTATTTTGTGTGTTAATTGTCATGCTTTTGTTGTTTTATAATTTCACTTTTTGTTGTATATATGTGCATGTGTCTCTCTATTTGTAGCCACTAACACAATATTTGCATGCATATTTCACACATACGTGCTTACTCATATGCATGAAATATATGAAGGGAGCAACATTTCAGTATAATCACGTCGCGATAAACAAATGCAACACATTAAAAATGACAAGTTAAATTCTTTGTCACAGAAACTATGGTTTTGGATTGAGGTCAAACTAAACATCAAGGTGCATGATCAATCATTTTGGAACAAGTATTGTGAGAAATGCAACAAAGTCTCAAATTCCAACTTCAATGAAGTTTATAATTGCATCTACTGCAAAACTCAAGCAAAAGCAATACCAAGGTATCAACTTTTTGAAAAATACTAATGTCTATTCGTTTATTTTCAACATCTAATCTTTATTAATTTTCTAATTCTTGAAGAGCTCGAGAGTATGTTGAACTGGAGGATTCATCGAGTTCTATCAAGTCAACAATATATGGACAGCCTGCAGGAAAAAATAATTTTAGAGGGTCTTGATTAGGGATAATGTAATGATTAAATGAGAAAAGATGTTAAGTTTTTATTCTTTATATCTTTTATTTTATATAACTAAAAGAGCCAATGATTTTTTTGGTCATGCTTTTCTTACTTGTCATGTGATAGTCACGTGATCGTCACATCATTATCACATGGTGGTCACATCCTCACCATCTGAAATTTTTTTTTTTTTGGTCAATTCTGCATGTGTCATACAACTAGTACTCTTTGGCTCTTTTGGTTGTGCCTTCCATACTTGCCATTTGGCATGTGAATTATTTTTTCTTTTTTTCCTTTTAGCTTTTTGCCTTTTACTTTGTTTTATTTATCCACCCCACACATGTGCAAGTAGTTTATAGGTAAAATTGAAATATAAAAAAACAAAATCAAAATTAAAGACGAGAGTACTCATTTCATCGTAAGTAACTCCACCCTTAATTATTGCATAGCTTCGGATATATTAGGTGTTATATATAACGACATTTTTTTTAGTTGTTCTACCATTCCTCTTATTGAATCTTTTTTTTTTTTTTTAATGTCTCTCCTTTATGGATACAAACACAAGAAATTCTAAATTTCGCCCAAAATAAAAACAACAACAACAATAATAATAATCCCGACATTGTATTTCTTTAATTAGGGGAAAATACATCGAGTCTCAACAGAAGATTGTGCTTGATCAAAAACACGAGCATCGACTTACAAGAAATGTGGGGAAAGGACATAAACTAAATTTAACTTACAAAATCATAGTACTCAGGCTAGTTTATGACTCAGATATAAGAACTAAAATTGCTAGCTAGCCAACATTTAGATCCTTGCAATATCCTAATATTAAATAATTAGAACATTGCCATGGTGAGTCCTCGTTTGCCTCACCGGAGTTCTCAACGGTGGTCGACATAGTTCAACAGCAAGCGTATGGGGCACATTGGCATTGCCTTTTTGTTGAGGCCTAGGGCCGCGTTAACATGATTAAACATTCGCTGCCTCTTCCTTTTATTTGCATGTGAACTCAAGTGCCCTCCCAAGGCATTCCCGGTCTGAAACGATACATTGCACTCGTAACGCTTGTGAAAATGCCCCACTTCTTGAACCTTAGGAGCCGCCGCTTGATTAGCGATATTCCTTCCTTTCTTCTCTGATAACCGAATCTTTGATGTTGAGCCCGAGCCTCAGCCTCAGCCTCAGCCTCAGCCTCAGCCTCAGCCTCGGCCTCGGCCTTTTGGGTGCTCTCTCAGCTTCAGGAAGATGGTTGCTGGACTTTGAAGCAAAAATTGGGCCGTTAATAGGCTGACCAATCCGGAGAATATTAGCCGGAGGAGGGTTGATAGGGTGTTCTTCGTAGGGTTCTTGGTTTGGGACCAAAAGATTGAAAGGATGGCCAGACAACAAGCAATTGTAGACCGGGCAAACCTGAGGTTCGGGTTCACAGAGGAATAAACGCAGTGTCACCGACGGAATGTCAAATAGTATTCTGTTGGCTGCTTGCATGAAGAGATCTAAGCCTGATCCAGGAGAAACGCCACCAATTACAGAAACACTAGGATAATTTCTTGAAAGGCCTGAAAAAGTGGGTATTTCTATTTGGTACCCCATCCGTGACATCATAGCAGATCTGTTTGGTTTGACCTCATGGATTGAGTGGTAGGGTTGTTTGGGTTTCCCGTAGGAAAGCTGGTCCCATCAACAAGATTGTTAGCTAAAGGAGAATTATGGCTAATGGCTGCAGCAGATCACATGGCCCCCCGGCCATTCATATGGTTGTTCCCATAGTACCTCCTAAGTGGTGATGGCCTTGCTAGTTGTTCCGCAAGCCATCAAAACCCGTTTTGTTGCTTCTCTGGCCACGAGCAAAGCCATGGCTGTTGCATGGAACATGGTCCAATGTAGCCGCCTTGGAGATGTTGGGAAGTTGGAAATCTTTGCCCATGCGGATAGCCATGTTGAACCATCCCTCGCAATTTTTTAATTTGTGGGTCACTCTCAAGAACTTTTTCTCCATGTGAGCCATTTGCGAGACAAAAGACAGGAAAAATTGAGGATTTTTTCTCAGGGGTGTGAAAAATGGTTTGGAGATAGAAAGGAATAAGATTTTGTGAAGAGAAATGCCGAAATGGGTACCAAGGGGTGTTGTTATAGGCACAATGTGTGGGTCCTAAGAATTAATTTTAAAGGGTATCAAATAGAAATATTATATTCTTACGAAGTAATTGGGATAAGTTTTTTCATGCATGAAAATATTGCAATACCGGAATACCTTTTCTGTTACTTTTCCTGAAACATAAACAATATTTTATTAGTAGGAGGGAAATACCGAAAATACCCACCCGGTGAACTTTGTCATTAACGCTCCCTAGTTCAATATTAAGAGATGGGCGATTTCTCACGTGCCATTAGTTTTGAACAATAATCATTCATGTCACTCGTGAGAATACATCCTTGTAAAAATATAACTAACAAAATACGTTTAGAAAGAGAAAAAATTACTATTTTTAGCTTTACAAAAATTTTGAAACACTAACAAGCTAGCCATTGTGCCTTTCCATATGATGTTAACTTATTTTTTCTCATATATAGAGGGAGAAATATGTATATGTATATTTAGCTCAGAACCTCTTCAGCAAAAAAAAAAAAAAAATATATATATATATATATATATAGCTCAGAACCTATTCCAATTTTTTATTTTTATTGTTATTGAAATGAACCTATGCCAAGCTAAGCATGCATACTTACCTTAAAAAATTTTTTAAAAAAAATTTTTAGAAAGGAAGAAAAGCTTAGCATGCCAATGCATGAATAGGCTACACGTTGTTATTAATCCTAATCCTTTAGTAGGTGATTTATGTGTCCATATTAATTTTAAGTAGCTTCTTATATCGTTTAAAAAATATATGCTTTGACATAAATTCCTAAGCAGAACAACTAAATTTAGCACTAGATTATAATCTATCTAAGCATTCCTTTATTTATTGACTATTTTTCGCCGCAAACCAAAACCCTGTCTTTCATGTTTCATTTAAAAAATAAAAAGAAATAAAAAGAAGAAGAAGAAGAAGAAGAAGCATGAACATGACAGTTTAATTACAATTTATATTTGTTTCGAAAGAGAAAAAGGGCATGAAATATTATGAACTCCCTGCTGCGCCAAAAATTGACACCTGATGAGTTTTAACAAATGATATTGTCTTAGTTGTTGAATTGGCATATTATAAGAAATTTATAAATGGGCTAAATTCTTTTTTGGCTTTTGAAGTATGAACTTTAATTTGTCCAATTGTTAGTGTTTCAGAGAAAAAATATTGAAATTTGCATTTTAGTTAACACTGCTTTTGTCATTTTCACATCTATATAACTTTTTGTTAATTTTACATGCGTAACTCTGCCTAAACGTAACCTTTAATATGGGAAGGATGCCCATTTCTTAAAGTGTTGTTTCACCAAATGATTAAAGTTTAGAGACTGAAATAGAGTAATTCAAAGATAACAATAAAATTAATCTATAAAAATTATTATTATAACCATTAGATTAATTTTTTTATTATTTATTATAACCATCGGATTAATTTTTTAATAATTTATTTTGTAAGTGCTCACGTTAAAAATAATAAAAAAAAACTACATTTTTTTTAGGGGTAACCACGACGCTATGAGCAAATGGGGAACACAAAAATACTTGAGAAATTTTGGGAGTAAGAAAGGCTCACAATAACAGAGAGCGGTGGGTCCCATCTACAAGTCTCACTTACGGGTCTCACACGTAGGACTCACCTACGTGTCCCACGTGCAGGGCCGTCACTCATGTGAGATGCGTGTCTGGATGCAGAACCCAATGAAATTTGCCAAAATAGACGTTTTTCTATTTTTGCACCCTGCCTGAGTTTTGGTGTTTTCCATGTTTGAGAATTTGCTAAAGGGAAACCGTTTTACTACAATGGGCAAATTAATTTCTACACAGCTCTTGAGGATTCTGTCATTGACTCTCACAATTTTACACAACGTGCAGAAGCAAAAGAGCATTTAATTTATTTTCGTTACTAGCAATATTCGTTACCTTTTATGGTGAAACAGACAATTTTTTTTTCATGTAAACATATATCAAAGAAATTAGTGATATATATCAAATTAATGACATACTTATTTTGGGCTATAGTCCAATCTGTACTTACTGAATTTAGAAAAATCCGTTCCTTAAAATTAAAAATAATAAATAATAAAAAAAGTGGAGTTTACAAGGCACCACTAATAGAATATATATGTAGGTAGAAAGTTTACATTTACCCATCCCTCAGATATATTTTTCATATGTCATTTTTGTTAGCCAAAATTATTTCTTAGATCCATGGCATTTTCTTTCAATGCTAATTCTAATTCCAACCAATCAAAGGGTTTAGGCCTCCACAATCAACCTATCAATGGTCAATTCAACACGTCAAATTCCAATGCTATTTTAGGTTATCGTACAAATGAGAATGTCTTTGTTCGCTCTTGTCCTGACCGTTTTATTTCTAACATTAATCCGACAAATCAATTCACTTCCCAACTAGGTCAAAGCCAAAGAGTGACAAACGAGCTGAGGAACATGTGTCTCGTGCCGCAAAGAATTCAAGTGGTTCAAACCATTAACATTGACTATCTTCCGCTACAAAACCCGTCAATATTGTCAATTGGTACTATAGGTGGTCAAGTTCGTGTCAGTGAGGTCGTTCAAACCCAACTCATCGATTCGACCTCTACCAGGGAACGTTTTCTAGGTGCGAACCATGGTTCCGGTGTGTGGATTAGCCAAGGCCAAACCCATCTCCTAAACCAAGCCAACCATTTAGTGATGTCGCTCGCTATCAAAACCCTAATCATGATGTCGGTCATAGCTATGTCTCTAGCAATTGTCCTAAGGTCACCCAAAGCTCTGGTCATTTCTCTCATAACTCCGCATCTGAGCCATATAATCCTCATGTCCAAACACCCAACTCTACAATTGGGGACGACAATGATTTTTCGGATCCTGAACCATTGGATGTTTATTTCCCTCCTGGAGCCAATAATCCAAATCCTACCCAAGATGATGAATCACAAGAGAGTGGCAACAACCATGATCAAGGCCGCAACAATATTTCTGATGAACAGGAAGAATATGAGATCGAGGGCGATGGGCGGACCCACAGCATGCCGTACAGGAAATATGGACCGTACACGTGTCCAAGATGTAATAGGGTATTTGTCACATCACAACAGTTCGCTGCTCATATGGGGTCCCACTACAGGAATGAGACCTCGGAGCAAAGGAGGAAAAGGCACCTGGTGAAGTATGGGAAGAAACATTTGCGCCTCGTCAAGTCGAGGGATGAAATTAGCATTGTGCCTTGCAAGCCTTTCAAGGAATTTGCTGCAATGGGACGTGGGAGGAGTGGAGTGGCTGTGGATGTCAGGGGAGATGGGGACAGCCATGGAAGTTCTGGGCAGGAAATTGTTGTTGCTCCCCTTAAGCAGGAACCCATGGATTTGTAATTTTATCGTATTCTTGTTTCGACAAACTTCCATTTGAGTAATGAGCAAGATGCTCAATTTCGTTATCCCTTTTAAATTTAGGTCGCCTATTGAAGGAAACCAAAAAAGAAAAAAAAAAGGGGGGGTACTTTATTGATTTGAGTAGAGATTAAAGTTTTATCTTTGTTTTTAAATTCAAAGCCGCTATCTTCCCGATATGAAAGAAATAAATTCTCATATTTTCTGTATTATTATAACTTTCCTTTTTCATTTCTCGCTTTTCAATGTCTTATATTGCCATGGTACTCTTTCTAAATCCTGATTCATAGGCCAGCCAATGAATGATTAGGCCTTTGTAATCATCCTATTCATCATAAATTTCA
Organism: Ficus microcarpa; assembly: GCA_025413485.1. Classification (NCBI taxonomy): domain Eukaryota; kingdom Viridiplantae; phylum Streptophyta; class Magnoliopsida; order Rosales; family Moraceae; genus Ficus; species Ficus microcarpa. Next base: position 30,229,282 of record CM046377.1, read on the forward strand.
AATTTTATGCGGGAATGCGCTCTTTTTTTAAGTTATTTAAATACGCTATCCTTTATTTTTTGAAGTTTTACGCAGCAATTTATCTTCTTAAATTATCTAAATATGTTAAGTTTTAAGATTAATGTTATAAATGTCCCCTCAACTATGTATCATATTTTATTTTGTTTCTTGAATTATCAAAACAATTCATTATGCCCCTTAACATGTACAAAGTCATTCAATTTATCTATTTCAACTACTTCCGTTATATATTTAACGGAAATGTTGATGTGGCACACCATTAAAGTTTAAACAAATATGTTTTTAGATATAAATCTTGATTATAAAAATAAATACCAATTTATAATAATTAAAAAAAAAACATAACTTCTGTAGAAAAAAATTTTCTCCCTCTCTTCTATCTGGTTTTTATTTTTATTTTATTTGTAAATGGATTATCTTTCTCTCTCTTGTTTTTGAAGATGGACTCTCCCTATCTGAAAATGGACCAGAGAGTTCATGAAGATAAGAAAAGAAAAAGCACAATAATTGTTGATAGAAAGACACACACGAAGAGAAATGAAGAGAATTTTAGAAAGATGGACAATTTGCCCTTTCTTCGCCTCTCTCTTCACAATCTCAAAATACTCCTTTCTCTGTCCTTTCTCACTACCCTTTCCTTTCCTCTCTCTCCCCTCCTTCCACCAATTACGGGCATTCATTTTCTTTTTCCCTCCAAAGATGAAGATTATGTTCAATCTAAATTGGGCTTAGAGAGCCTCTACATGTCGGGAATTCTTGTGGGAGATTGGGGCCCGCCGGGGGGGGGGGCGGGGGTGGGGGGGGGGGTGGGGTTGGGGTAGAGGGGGAGAGAGAACACTTTAATTAGCAGTATATTTACTTATTAGGAGTAGGAAATAGAAGTAGAAAATAGGAGTTAATCCTTGTTTATTTGTTCATTTCTTTCATAGGAGTAAGAATGATGTGTCCCACACTAATTTGGAATTGAAGATGGCATTGACAATCACATACCCCTTCCGAATTGTGACTCACATTCTTATTATTAATATTAAATTACTATTTTATTCTTGGTTCATGTACAAAAATTTGTATTAAAAAATAATAACAACCTGTATTAATTATTTTTATTAACTAAATATAATATATTTTTATTAACTTAATATTGTATAACTATCCTAACTACAATTAACGTTATTAGAGTAAATAAAGAGCTTTTTTGTTTATCATAACATATTATTATGTTTCTATTTTTATATTTTTTATACTTTGCTTATTTTAATTCATTTTTTTACTCTTTTTAATTTTTTTTAAACAAAAAATTACACAATTTAATTTTATTGCCTTAATATCATAATGATTATTTTACTCTTGATTAATAATATGATAATAAATAAAAAAATTTAATCATTTTTTTAAAATTTGAAAATACAATAAATAAAGGGATATACAAGTAAATTTACAGCAACTAACTCCGATTCCTGTTATTAGTAAACGCACGAATGGGATTGACAATGATTCCGACTCTGATTCCTGAAACCCTAATAAATAGCATGTTTTGATTCCAAATCTTGATTCCAAATCCTACCCATTCTGATTAATGCTCATTCTAATTAGACGTAAGTAAACATGCCATAATTTTATAAAAGTAATTGCTTTTTTTATGAATTAAATTTTAAAACATCTTTGCCTATCTTTAATGGTGTGTCGCGTTAGCATTTTTATTAAATACTAGTTTGGGAACGTGCGTTGCACGTGTTGAGTCGTGATGAAAATTTTCATAGTGTTTAATATAAAGAAATATTTTCTAGAGATTATAAAAAAATACATATTAATAAACAAAATTGAAGAGTTAAACTCCATAATGCAATCATAAAATACACAATAATAACAAAATCAAGTATTCTAATAAATAAGATAATAACACACAATTTTTTTTTATTTTTTTCAAAACATATAGAGTTGCATTTTGTTATCTCAAAAAAGGTTTTAATCCCATTGTTGGCTATACAAAATAAAACATTGCAATAAGAAAAAAAAAATGATTGCAAAAAGAAAACTAAAAAGTTTTGAAAATATGATAATGAAATAAAAGATAAATAAAAAAAAGAGTCAATATGAATATTTTACACATATTTTAATTTATATATAAAGTCATATATACACGCATATGCAAATAAATTAAAAAAAAAACAAAATAATTTATTTTTATAAATATTTTTAACTGTAGAACAATATACTAGCAATAATATTTATATCTAATTATTCAAATTTTTATAATAAAAATAAGTATAGACGAAATATTAATATATTTCTAAATCTAAGTTCTCATAGGATAAATTACAGCAGTAGTTATCTTAAATAATATTGGATATATTTCTTTGGGTTGATGGGTGAGATTTAGTCAAATGAATATACTGATTTCGACATTCAATGTACTGTTTGAAAGTTGTTTTCTCTTTGATTTTATCTCTCCCTCTCTCCTTCCTTTCCCCTCGAGCAAAAGGAAAAAATAAAATCTAACAAACACACTCAATCAACTCAATTCAAACTTTTTTTTGTCTTTTTTCCAAAAAGTTTTTGTTTTTCTCCCAAAAAGTTTTTTATCTTTTCTGAAAATTCAAAAAAATTTACTATTCTAACTTAAAAATCTCAACTCAAACTACTCCACTAAACTCCCCTGAAAAAAATCCCCATCCCACTGACCCCTCTCTCTCTCTCTTTCTCTCTCTAAAAAGACCCAAACCCCAACGACTCCCCCCACACTCACTCACACTCTCTCTAATCTCTCCCCCCTTCCCCGTATGTCAGCTGCACAGCAGCCACTCCCACTCACCTCTCTCTCTCTCTCCTTTTCTCTCTCTAAAAGACCCAAACCCAACAACTCCCCCCACACTCACTCACTCTCTCTCTCTCCCCCCCTCCCCGTATGTCAGCTGCACAGCAGCCAAAAAAAGCCTTAAAAAGTTTCAAAACCCAAGTCTCTCTCTCCCCTTCCCTCTCCTCCCCGTGTCAGCTGCACGGCAACCAACCCAAGTCTCTCTCTCTCTCTCTCTTTCTCTCTCCCAGCCAAAAACAAAAACAACACCCAAAAACGGTGCGTTTTTTACTACGAAAAATGAACGGTGAATTTTTATCCACTCTTTTATATATGTAGGATAGGATATAAGCGGAAATAAACAAAATGGATAAATTAAATGATTTTATGTAGTTTATGAGGTATAACAAGCGGTTTTTATAGTTCATAGTTTAAAACGAAATAGGATTCTCAGAGGAATTTGTAAAATTAATCATATGTTTAATTTTATCATATTTTTAAAATTAAAAGAAGAAGAAGAAGAGAAGAAGAAGGAAAAAAAAAAAAAACATGGGAATCCTTACGTAGATAAGTACAAAATTTTCGATAGAGAAAATGACAGCTGACTTGTTTAAAACGACATCTCCTTTCTGAAAACGACAACAGATGCATCGTTTCGTCGAACAACAGGCAACAACTTTTGTGAACTGAAAAACGTCTTGTACTTAGAAAAACGACAGCGACGAGCTGCCGTTTTTCTTGTGCCTACTAGCACAACAACAAACTACGTAAAAAAAAAAAAAACGACACGCGACAAGTTGTTTTCCGGTAAGCAACGTGTTTCTCCAGTGGCAAAATATACTTATGTATAGATAGTTCTTACATTTCTATTAATTCCTGGCAAACATTTCACTTTTTGGAATCGCTGACAGATTATAAAAACAGTAATATGTTATATGAAAAATAGATTCAAATTTTAATTCAGGTTTTTTTTTTTTAATATGAAAGAGAATTCAGGTCACTTAAGTATGACACCAGATGCATATTATAACAAGACATATTAATGGTACTATACAATAAAAAACTATTATAATATAATACAATAAGATGTTCCCAACATTGCACAATGTATCCTCCTATAACACCAACTCTGTTTATTTTCTTTTCCTTTTATTCTTCAAACTGAGGTTTTTTTTTTTTTTTTTTTTTTTTTGTGGGTGGTCGAAGGAGGTGCTTATCTTTGAAGGGGATATTTTGGTTTTAATAATTTAAGAAATTGTTAGTACCTGCAAAACTGTGAAAATTACAGGAGACCTGGACATGGTTCGTACTATATTACAAAGCTTCTCCAGATATGATGGAGAAAAGCATTTGCGCTGTCCCAGTTATTTTAACAAGCCTTCCCAGAGGAGTTCTTAGATTTTCTGCCATTGACATAAGAAGGACTCTACATTCTGCCATACACAAATTAAAATAGAAAGTTTAAAAAAATGTAATAAAAAAATTAGTAGAAAAGAGTTTGAAAAAAAAAAACAAAAACAAAAACAAAAAGGCTGACCTGAAATTTTGCTGAAGTTGAGAAGAGAAGTTGAAGCAAGGACCTTGTGCTCAATATCATGGCCATGTTCCAGGCTTTCCTTTAGCCGCGGAACGAGAGCTGAGAAGACGGGGAGGTGAAGCTCAGTCTCGGACATTGAAGCAAGTGAAAAGCTCAGCCATGCCACGGTTGTTAAGCAGACTTTGATCAAGTCCAAGTTTTCTGATCCAAAACACTTGGAAATGGCTTCTAAAAATGACCTCTTTCCATTGCCAAGTAGTGATGCAGAGAAGCTCTTCAACCACTCCTCATTGCTTTCTTCATCATCACTCTAAATTTTGTTGATCAGCAAATACATTAGATTTTTTTTTTTTTGGGGTTGTAAGAAAGTGATATATGAAATGTGTATTTGATGAGGACGTACCAATAGGCCATTTTCTTCGTTTTCGGGTGAATTTGCTTCGTGATTGACGCTGAATCCTGAGCGGTTTAGGATCCAACGATCTGTTAATGATTTACCGGAGGAAGAGAAACGCCCTCCCAAGATCAGAAGCGCTCTGCAGCAATTTTCTCGGATTTTCTCATCAGTCAAACTGGCTTTAAGTGCCTCTGTAATGGCATCAACTGCCTCCTCTCGGTATATGCTGTACTTCCGAGGCTCCACCTGTAATAGTAGCAAACCAACAACAGCTTTGGCCAATCAGCTACTTGACACACACACAATTCCTATATATGTACACATGTATATGTATATTTATATATGCATAGAGAGAGAGAAAGAGAAAGAGATTTGGGAGAATACCAAAACATCCAAGTATAACAAAAGCACAGCAACTAGAGGTCTTTGGGGTGGTGGAGAACTTCGGAGGTAAACAAGTAGAGCATGCATTGTACTTTCTATGCCTTCATGTACATTTTGTAATCCATTAAGAAATCCAATAACATCATTTTTCCTGCAATTATATAGTAAGTCACGCACAATTAGTAAATATTGTGAATATTTTTTTTTTAAATTAAAAAGAGCATCTAAATTTAAAGAAAACCGATTGAGATGAAAAATTCATCACAAACCTCTTGAGGCAAATAAGTTCAATCAACAACACCACCACATTTGCTCTCGCCTTAACCTGCTTGCAATGAATCAGCTCAGCCACACACTTCATGTCAATATCTCTCGCAATCTGATTTCTACACCCCGAATCCGCTTCGACGCAGCAGACAAATAGCGCCACAACACACGTCTTTTCCTCGATGTCCCCGCACTCGAATCTCTGAAGAAGAAACTGCAATCCGCCGAGGGACACAAGGTGTCTTGCATTGGCCATTCTCTCCTCTTTAGTGAGAGCAGTGGTGAGGAGAAGCTGTTCCAAGACCAAAGTGGTTGAGTCACTCTCCTCTCTCAGCAACTCTAAGGGATGTCCGCAATGCTGTGACTTCCACGTGTCAACCAAACGCTTTAAGACCAAGTTTGTGGAAGGGACTTGTTTGCATTCCAAGGGCTTCCCTGTAACTGGGCATGTTCTGTTTCCTTGGTCAAACCAGGCCTTTATGGCTTTCCTCTCAAATGTTTGACCAGTTTCTAAAGTCACTGGATCTTCAAATAACTGCCGTGTCATAGGGCAAATGAAGTCTTGTGATATGGTTGAGAAAGAGGGCCTTTCTTCAAAGTACACCCCACGCAATTCTGTGCCCAAAAAAAAAAAAATCATGATTTTTTTTTTGAAGAACAAAAATGAAAACTTTGGACATGACCAAATGTTGTGTTAAACAGACCTAATATATAGTTGTCACGTACCATATGTAACATGGCAAATTTTTTTTTTTTTTTTTGTCTTTCAAAAAAAAAAATTGTCTTTCAAAAAAAAAAAAAGTTGACTTACCTTCCGAAGCCGATCCTACTTTGGTAAGCTGCATTCAGAAAGAGGAAATTAGAAATTGAAGGGAAAAAAAAGAAAGTTGATAATGATAGTACGGTAAAGGGAAACATTTTCTGCAGTGACATTAAGAACATAGGCAAGAAATTAAGTATATTTACAAGAGAATGGGTGATTGAAGCTTCACTGTCTGGCTGTTGCAGCTCAAAAAGAGACTTCGCTAGCCTTTTAAGAGTAATCTCATTCTCTTTTGTATGTGTCGGTGAATGTGTCACTTGGCTGTCTTCTTGTGTTTCTTGTCTTATCGTTGTGTCAACAAATTTTTCATTGAATTCTCTTCCTGTCGAAACCCTCTGCCTGGAAAAGCTCCGCTTCTCTACGGATATCCCCGACAGTCCATTCTCCTGCCCAAAAAAATTCATCTCTTGACTCATAGATACAATAGAGATTACTAAAAACCAATGGAAATTTGCTTTGCGTCAACTCTTTTTTACCAGCTTTACGATACCAATTCATGCAGTAGGTGGATTTTATCTTTCTACAGGTGGATGCAGCTCAAAACACCAGTTAATAATAGAACGACAATTCACAGGAAATGTTGGCACTTGTCATGTTATATTTACTATTATTACTTACAGGAAAAAATTCATCTTCTGGTGCGTTCTTGGTGAGATCTTCTTCCACATCTCTATCAGTCTCTTTGACAACAACAGGGACATCAGAACTTCTTATACAACTATCATAATTCTCTGTGTCCCTTCCGTCTTCGGATCCAGGCTGGCTTGAATAGCTAAAAGCAGCATTATCGAATTTCTTATTGACCGTCATCGGTTGGGGTGAAAACGGATCGGCAGAAGTACTAGATTGCTCAGAAGAATGACCGTGAGAACTACTTCCCTTCTGAATTTCCCAAATGGATATCGTCGGAACATGGATAGAAGGAACAGGAGTAGTTTCATCTCCTTCTGTCAGCCAAACCTTGTAGTAAACTGCAAATTGGTAAGTGCCGGAGTCCACTATCTCGTCATACACTTTCTCGAGAGTTTTGAGTTTCCTGATCCTTCCTGGTGAGTGTGCTAAAGCATTTTCCTCTTGGTTGTACCACACTTTCAAGTGTGAAAGATGTGGAGAAAACAGATAATCCCACAACTCGGGCAACAGTTTTGTGCGGGCCTGATTTGGCGAATCGCAAAAGACCTGCAAGAGATGCTTCGCCACGACTCTATCTTTCCTCTGCAGCTTGTAGACCACACTTAGGTAGAGATGAGCACAAGCTGACAACTTGTAATTGGGAACCCCAGAAGTGAATCCATCCTTCAAGTCACTTGAATTTAGCCCGACAATAACACTGAGTTGTAGCACTGTTTTCTTCAAATCCTCTGTGCTCGTGGCTTCCTCCACCGCCTTTTCTATCACTTCAATCGCTTCCTCAAGATTGGCAATGATTTTGCTCTCATTATTTCCGTCTTCTACTTGGACAAAATCAAGGGAAGAGAAGCAGTTATCCCGAAGTGTTGATCATTGGAACTCCTTGTCTATAAGAAAGCGTTTGATGTAACCACTTAGAATCGAAACCATTGCTTGGATTGCAACCTCATCGAGTGCAGGCTCGGAAACTGTATTGACAACATTGCCATACTTTTTGACTTTGAGTTTCCTCGGAGCTTTTGCCCTTTGATGAATCTTTAAGATTAGAAGTCCCATGTTTCTGTTTCATGCTTCTCATGTTGTTATCGCTAAAACTCCTGCGTCCAAGCTTATGTTTCTCCGAATTTTTTCGATGATTCTTGTCCTTATTTTCCATTTCCTTAATAACCCTATTGGAGTACTTCTCTTCATCCGAATATATGCCCTTAACTTTCTCATTTTCTTCATCTCCAACTTCAACTATCTCAAACACTTGTCCTCTCTCATGCCTATCCCTCGCTTCTTTCTTTGGCCCGGCAACAGTCTTCTCTCTTCTAACAAGATTGTCTCTTGATCTGCCACTATCACTAATATCATACATCGGCGATTCGCCTCGAGTACTGTGTCGACACACATTGGACATTGTTCTTTCAGTACTGATTCTGTCCCTTGGCAGAAAATCTCTCTTGAGTCGGTCCGGGAAAGGGAAAGGTGGCAGATTTGGTGATTCTGATTTGAAGGAAGTTCTTGACCTCGCCAGTGATTTTCGTCCTTTGAATCCATCCTCTGCGAGAAGATCCTCCAAAGATGATGCCATTAATTATTCCAAAATGGTTTCTACTGAATCCTATGTCGAAGTAACAAAATACAAACATAAGTTTTAGATGACATGGACTAAATTCATAGATAATCAAAAGGACTTGGTAATAACAGTGAAATAAATCCATAACAGTAGTTGCATGCATAATTTAGCAGTAATTTCACACTTAATTCCATCAGAAAGTGTAGAATTTGAATCCCCTATTTTAAATTCAAAAAAATAAAAATAACTAATCTAGTGCAGTGCAAACAATGGTAAAAAAATAAAAACAGTAGGATCAAATAATTGCTTTCGCTCCTACGTGCTTATCAACTTGATTGCAACCAAAAAGATATTTTTTTTTATTTTTTATTTTCTTGTTTAATATCAACAATTGAAAAGGAGGTCATAGACTTCAAAATCAAACTATGAAAATAACAAATCAATGTTTCTTCCTCTCTATCACAAACAGATCATCATAAAACATACACCCTGCTGATTTGTCCTGCAAAAGATCATATCACTTCTGTCACACAAAAAAAAAAAAAAAAAAAAAAAAAACCCTTGTTTCCTCCAAAAACTCAATTTGTAAGAATGGTTCATAATTTAAGAAACTGGATCATAAACAGATCAACTTCTCATACTATTGTCACACAAAGCATGCATCAAACAAACTTACTACCAATATGAACCGCAAAAATCATTTTTCTCACATAAATTTCCTTACCCTTTTGAGCTCCAAATCTCAACATGGAAAATGAGGTCACAAACTAGAAATCCGAGTCCTAAAACTCGGCAACAACTATGAAAAACTAATCGAAAAGATGATGAATGTCCGGTTTTGCCGTTGACGCTCTAAATGACATGACTCAGAAGGAAACAGTAGCTGAGGAGCCAAAAAAGAGTAGAGTTTCGTCAAAGCCTGCAAGAGAAAAACTGGCTTGACACGGCTTATAATAATTCAAAGAGCTCCATTATTCGGGCGAGTCTTCGACTAGGGACGTAACGAAGGAATCTTAGGAGAGAACAAAAAAGGAATGATGAAGATGCTGGTTAAGAGAAAAACAATGAGGTGGAGTTGTCTATAAAGGACTGCAAGTAATGGAAGAAGACAAACAGAAGAGGAAAAAGGAATGATCAAGGGAAATGGACAATTTTAACATTAGGCAACGAGGCAAAAAGCTTTGGAGTTGTAGTGTGACAAGTGAATGATGACAAACAAGAGACGGAAAGACTTGTGTTTAGTAAACGAAAAAATAATTACATTTTTTTCTTAAAAAGAAGTTCAAATAAAATTTCTATTATGACTCTTTCAATAAGGCGTTTTGCTGTAGGTTTAGTGCGTGTATACATATGTGTACATATATATATATATATATATTTATATATATGGGCTATTATTCGTTTCAAACACTCAAACTGGTAGTGCCACGAAAACTGCCGTCCTTTCACTCCCTCTTCCAAGCCTTGGCCAGTTGATTATTGCCCTTGTTTATTTATTTCTTTTAACATTATTGGGTGGTGCTAGTTTACCTTTGTGGAATATAATAAAAAATGATTATTTATTATTAGGAGAAATTTCCGGTTAAATAAAAAAATAAAAAGAAATCATTAATAGTGACGTAAACAAACCGTATACATGTGTATCATATTTTTATCAAGTCTATATTTTTCTTAGAAGAATTCTACAACAACCCACTATAGAGGCAGTAAATCTTACAATTTAAATGGAACAGCGTTTATAAAATGTGTGTATGCACAGTTCTTTTAAAATTCTAACTAGTAACCGATGTCCCTCAGGGCCTCTACAATTCGGGTACCTCACCGTCTACCCTTTCTCATTTCTTACAATTTTTTTTTTTCTTTTACAATTATGTGTCTATAACTCACATGTATTATAAAAAATAAAATTAAATAAAAACACTTTCCAGTTTAAAAACTAGGACCACCTACTCAGACAGTCAAATTTTTTTCCCTCTCATCAAGGAGTTTTTATTAATTTTAACATGATTTGGTGATTTAGAAAAAATTAGATATAAAGACAATTTTTCAACACTTACTTTTTTTTTTTTAATAGAAAAAGCCTTATACTTTTTTATTTAGAAAAATAACAAACAACCATAAAAATTTAATCGACTCATTCAGTCGGTTAAAAACACTATGGATTTGATCAATTAGTTATTGACGATTTATTAAGTGGTCAATCACTTATTAATCATTTTTTAAAAAAAATTCAAATTTAATGAAAATTTAGATATTTATTTAAAAAATACTTCAAAAAAAGTATATTTTGTAGAAAAGTCATGTATTCGCATATCTGGATGTTTTATGAATATAACTACATAATTATCGATGGGATAAGTTAGGGAGAATGACATAGAAACAGAAGAGAACCTTTTTTTTTGTTTTTTTTTAATGGGGTAGACCAATTCGAAAACTACATGAATAGATGGGAGTATTGGTCACAACAAATGCAAGCCTTAAAAACAAAGATAATGCCCCAAAATCAAGCCTGCTTATACTCTTAGATGTGAACGTAGTGTGAGAAGAGTTATTAGTTGCACTGACCTTAATAGAAGATAAATAAGAAGAGTAATAAGAGCAGAAGAATAATAGTAGCATGGAACACAAAATGTTTAACGTGGATATGCTTGTGTTTATGGACTCAGAATAATGAATTTGTTAATGAGGAGCACTATGAATAGGTTCTTAAATAAATAAAAGTTTATAAGTACAAAAACGGGTAAGTTACACAAAGATATCAAATTTTTAGCAATCAAGAAATCATATTTCCTAATATGAAAATTAATACAAATAAATCTAAATCTCCTATAATACAATAAATCAATCTATAATTTGAAAAGAATCATAAAGAATAATTTCAATTAATATTTGACAATCATATCAAATTTCAACACTCCCTCTCAAATTGATGCATATCAACTTGCCTTGAATACTTCAAGAATAACTTCACAATTCTCACACTCCGGAAATAATCACTGGATTTCGACACACCCACCCAAGTTAGTGTAAATCTTCTAAATCTGGAAATGATCATCGGAGTACAATGCATCTCCTCAAGTTGGTGCAAATCTTCTAGAAAAATAAAATAAAAATAAAAGATGTCAGGGCATAAGAGCACAGAGAAAGGGTGACAATTGTCGAGAGAGGAAGAGAGGGCACTTAGGCGCAAGAGGACGACAATCGTCAAATGAGGAGGGAGAAAACAACAGGTATTTAGGTGCAGTAACGACACTCGTCAGAAGATGAGGGAGAAGATAATGGGCACTTGGGTGCAAGGACAACAATCCTCAAAAGAGAAAAGGGCACAAAGGTGCTAGGACGTCAATTGTCAAAATGAGATGCAACAGTGTAGGGACGACAATCATAAAAAAATAAAATAAAGGCCCAATAGCACAAAGAATCAGGGGATTAGTGACTTGCTTGAGTAAAATCGTAATGATAAGATATTAAATAAAATAAAAGAGATGATTAAAAGTGTTTTATTTTATTTTATTTTATTTAAGGAAGAACAATCTTTTCTTTCTTTTTTTTTTTTTTTCGGTCGGTGATAGATGTGGGAGGGTTTACCCCACCTTCATCAGGTAACTTCTCCCAAACATAATACCCGCCTCACGTAACACTCCCCACTCTCCATCCACATTTAAATAAATAAAAAACCTCCCACATCTATCACCACTACAAGAATTTTCACCTTCGGAGACCAAAAAATTGATAGCAAAAGGTCTATTTTTTGGTTACCATTACCTTCCGTGACCAAAAAAAATTTGGTCGCCATTTGGTCCCCGTTGGTTGGTCGCACTAGGTATTGGCGACCAAAAAAATTTTGGTCTTCGTAGGTCACAAACAACGGAGACCAAGAAAATTTGGTCTCCGTTGGTCTCGGAAACATCCGAGGCCAAAAAAGTTTGGTCTCCGTTGGTCTCTAAAAAATCCGCGACCAAAAAAATTTGGTCTCCGTTGGTCTCTGCATTTTTGGTCTCCGTTGTTCTCTGCAAAATTCGTGACCAAAAACAATTTGGTCTCCGTTGGTATCCGTAAAATCCGAGACCAAAAAAATTTGGTCTCCGTTGGTCTCTAAGAAATCAGTGACCAAAAACAATTTGGTATCCGTTAGTCTTCAAAAAAATCCGAGACCAAAAAAATTTGATCTCTGTTGGTCTCTGAAAATCCACGACCAAATTAATTTGGTCTCTGAAAAATCCGCGACCAAATTTATTTGGTATCCGTTGGTGTCCAAAAAAAATCCGAGACCAAACAAATTTAGTCTCCAAAAAAATTCACATTTATTTGTTAGCAAAACGTATTTTGCAAAGTTTTTTAACTACCAAATATTTTTGTAACCGAAAGTTTGAGCAACTAAAATTTTTTGGTAACAGTAATATTTATAGTCTATTGAGAATAGTCATATATTCTCAACAGTAATAGTCATAGTAATATTTACAGCCTGTTTAGCTAAAATTTACTGTGATGCCCTAGAAATTCATAAGCTTAATTAATGAATTATTATTATGGATTTTCTTCATTAATATGCTTTTAATGAATTATTTTGATGAATATCAAATTTCAAGATCATGACTGATAATATATGTATCATCGGTGTGATGATGTCGATGATTTAACAATGTTAAGTTTCTCTATTTAAATGAGAAATTTTAAACACATAAAATATGAGATGAACGACATAAAAATTTATACGCAAAAAATTAGTTATGTCGTATTAGAGGTATAGCGATAATTTTTCGGAATAATCCGGATTTTTATTAGTAGATCGATTTAATGATCTTAGTATTTATTTTGATCATATTAATAGTCAAACTTTGAGAGCATGATTGGGAATTAATGTGTCACATGGTTAGAAAATGAATTATTAGTATTCATTCTTAGGAAATCCAAAGGTGGAAGATTGATCAAGAATTATGCTTGATTTGAAATCAATGGTGTAGATTTTATGTTAAGGGATCCTAGGCAAATTAATGGTCAAGCTTTGAATGATGAGTGACCAATGAGGGCTTAAGGTGAGGATAGGTGTGATGGAAGATCCAATGGGTGAGGATAAGGATGACAACCTTGGATCAAGGGTAGAAAATGAAAGAAAGAAAAACAAAAAAAAAAAAAAAAAAAAAAAAAGAGAAAGGGGAGCTAAGGATTCGGATTTTTTGGTTCAAGAATCAAGGGAAAAAGTTGAACAAATGCGTGAAAGGAAAGTGGTGCATGCATGCAACCACATGTAAGAGAATGCATGGTCTTTTTGGGCAATTTGACCTAGAGAAGAGGCAAGTGAAAGTGACCTCTCATCTCAACTTTTTGAACCAAATTTCACCCAAAATTTCTCCCAAAACAGCCGGCCATTGAAGGGGCTGATTCAGCCAATATTTTTCAAATTTCATCTCCCAAAAGACAGCTCTCTCAAGGTCAAAGTTGGCTAAACACAAACCCCTAACACCCCATTTTCTTTCTCACACAAATCAAACTCAAAAAACCTAGCTTCTCTAACCACCACTAAGCTCTAAACAAAACCAAAAACCACCAACACTACTCTCCATCTCCAACACTCCTCAAGCACCCTCCTCCATCCATTTTCAAGGTCTAAGGAACCCCATCACCAAGATCGAAGAAGTGCGAGACGGAGTTAGAGGACGTTTTACTAGAGGTAACCTAGTGGTACTCTTCGGGTTTTAGTTATTTTTGGAGAACAAAAGTATGATGTTTAGTTATGATCTTAATATTAGACTTTTCTTACCTAGGAAAAAGTTTTGAGAAGAACTCGAGAGGTTCGAGATCTTAAAGGATCCCCTTTAGCATTTCGGTAAGGTTTATGAACTTTGTTGAAGTTTGTAGTTGTTGTGGTGATATAGCATACATTAGAAGCTTTAGTATAAAAAATAAATTATATATTAAGATTCTACAGAGAATAAGTTTCATTTTAGGCTTTGGAATCACTTGATTTGCTTTTATATGTATAAAGTTATGTACATTTGAATTTGTGACAAAAAAAAACTAGAGAAGAAATGAACCTCCGAGCCACTGACCAGCCACGGGTTTTTTATACTCCGAACCCTTTAGACTCAAAATTTTGGTTTATAAGTTAGATAACTAAAAACTAGATTCTTTAAGCTTTCCAACAAGGTATCATACACCTTGAATGGATAAATTTACAATTTTTGGTGAATTTTACAAGTTTGGTCTACGAACCGAAAAGCCTTGCTGGAACCCGGTACTAGCTACGGGTTTTGTTGATTTTGACTTAGCAAACCATAATGTTTTATAAAACTGTTTTTATTATACAAAACAGACACTATAAGCTTTCCAATGACATATCTTTTGTCTTATTTGGACTTGTAAGTAAATTGTTATGGATTTTCAAATCTTACTCATGAATCTGGACTGGTGGTACAAACGTGGGACCAACAGTGACAAAACCTAAGTTTATGGTATGAAATGCTCAAGTACTAAAGGAAATAATTTTACCACTGTAAAGTAGACATCTCAAGCTTCAAAATGAGATATTATGTGTTTAAAACGGATATATACATGAATTTTAATAAATCCTTAAAGGTTGTATTGAAATCTGGAAATCCTAGATATTTACTATAAGACACTTAAGAAAACGTCCACATTAATATTTGAAATGCTTGGAATCTGAGGAAACAAATTATAAAGACAGAAACTAGATGTTTCAAGCTTTACAACAAGTTATCAAGTGTCCAAAACGGAATTATATTCAATTCTAAATAAATCTTACAAGTTAAAACCCTACATCGATAAAATGATTAAACATTAAAATGTGACATAAAAGTAAGTCATAACATATGAATATATTTAGTTATGAAATGAATTGATTTTAAGTGTGTGAACAAATAATGTGAAAAATCCTAATTTCATAAATTAAATCATAAGTTTTAATGGGCTAAATTAAAGTACACTAGAGGGTTACTGGGCCTATCCCATGAGATTACCTTGGCCCAACTAAATGAACATAACTAAGGGAATTGGACTAGCCCAATAGTAAAATAGAGGTACATCCTTAGGTGACTCCTTACCATCTTAATTGATTTATTAATTAATTTTTTAATTAATTAATTAATTAATTAACTAATTCATAACCAAATATAATTTAATAAAGGAATTAATTAATTGACTGATTATTAATTAATTAATTAATTATAAGAGTTAACCTATGATAATCAAGATTATTATGTTAAATAATTACATAATTATAATACATGATTAATTATAAATTAATTAATTATTAATCATTAATCATTGATATAATCATCAAAATAATTAGGGATGATTAACTAAAGATTAATCAAACATTACTTATTAGATTAATCAAATTATTATTAAGTCAACTAAAATTATGTAATTTAATTATAATTACTCAATTAAATAAAGAAATAATTAACAATTACTTAATTAAGTAGTTAATCGATTAATTAATCAATTGATTGATTAATTAATAAAAATAATTAGTTAAATTAAATTAATTAAATAATAATAGAAAATTATTTTAACACTTAATAATTAATAAGAATTAATTATTGAGGTTAATTATGATATAAGTAAATTAAATTCACTATAGTTTATAAAATAATTGAATAATTGAATAAAGTAATGTAACTATGATTCTATCTAATAATGAGTATTGTTAAATCAGGACAATTTTCAAATTTGCACAATAGGAGATACAACTCCGGAGATTTAAGTACATAAGACAAGTAAGTACAAACCTCACCTACAACATGAAACAAAATGTTTTCTTTGATGATGCTCTACGTTTGCTATGACTTGATCTGATGATGTGATGAGTATATAAATTATACGTATTGTTTTGATTGAGTATTTGATGTGCATAAATTCTCTTGCACTGATATGATTGACATGTCTCACATATATGTATGCCGTAATGATAGTTGCATAGTGACATATAAATCTACACATTGTCACAAATAATAAGAATGAGGCTAATGAAAGATAGGATTGAGTGTCGTACCAACCTCCAATTAGCGAGAGGATATGATAACAACGAAAGTTATAAGATATGACCTTGGTGGTTGTTAGAGGGTCGCTCCTCTAACTCCCCATTGGTTGCGTGCACATGGGTACGACATAGGGGCCCTTAAGTAGACAAAATATGTATATAATGAAGCATAATTGAACACACATGATTTCATGCATTTTGAACATTCTTGATAATTACGTGTAATGATATGACTTATGAAAATGTTTTGTGAGATATTGTTTGTACTTGCTGAGCGAAAGCTCATACGTGTGTGTTCGTGCTGTAGGTAACGGGAGTAAGCAGCTTATTACTTAGATGTTCTTATGGACAGGCGAAGCTATGCGGAGGCAGTGAAGGAAGGGAGTGGGATACCACCACGAAATTAATTTCTGCATTTAGACTTCGTAATTTATTTTGTAACGACTATAATTATAGTTATATCCCAATGTTTTGGTATTACTAAATTAGTATGAGTACTTTATGAGAAAAAGACCTTAGACTCTTTCGTTTTAATCAATATGAAGTTATAGCTTTTTAAATATTATCTAAACATGAATTTAAATAGGATAATTATTTACTAGAGGTTTTTAATTTCTACATATAAAAATATTAATAATTCTAATTTTTATAGTATGAATATGATTTAAATAAAAAAAAATTTTAATATTTTTTTAGAACCGAATTTAAATAAGTGTTAAGACTTAAGTAAGTTTGTTAACGGTCCGAAAAGTCGGGTCGTTACATTTACAACCATGCTTTTCACTCCAATATGGCAAATCTCTTAGCAGTTTGCGGACTGAAAACGAGGAAGGACCCAAGTTCTAGCCCATTAGAAGAACTACACAAAAGCATCAATTCAACAGAGAGGATATAGATACAAAGGCAAGGAATTACACGTGACAGGGATAAATCTCTGGCATTTCTTCACAATAAAGTTGTCAGATAGGTCAGCGTCATCTTCTTCAGCAGCAAATAGCTATCAAAATATGGCAAATCAGTTCACTGTCATTGATGTATTTAGCTAAAAAGATTAACATAAAAGACCACAAAATGAACTTTACAAGGGTAAATGAAGAAGAATAGATGCTTGTGGAATGAAAAATTAAAGTTCGAAGCAGAAATGTCTTGGAAAATTGGAATCACAAATCAGAAGGAAATTAGGTGAAATCGGTTTTCAAGTTTGCTCACAACTGGAAGCAGCTATGTTGTATCATCTCTACAGTTCTAGTGAGCAAATTGGAAATTGCGTAGTTAATTCTTTATGAAACTCCAAAATAAACTCCGATTGCAAACTCGCACCATTAGATCAAAAGGTAATAAACAGTCATGAAACATTAAAAGAAAAAAAGAAGGAATGAACAACATATGTTATAATACAAAGTGGTGGATCCTTTCGGAAAAAAAAAAAAAAGAAAAACACAAACACACAGTAGAGAATATTCACCTTGAACGATGAGTAAACTAGTAACAAAGCCAGTAGAATGTTTACTGCTTCAAACCTCTGAAACAATAACAGTGGAGAAGGGATTCAGAAAGTTGGCACTTGGCACAAAAAACCTTACCCAAGCCATGCACAAACAACATGAAATTTACCTGAAGTGTTGCTGTCCCAAGAAGTATTATCGTCAAACGAAAGATCACTGCACCAGCAATGCCATACAAAAGTACCCGACTCTACACTACCACCATCATAAATTGTTAATTCCACAAGATTGCACATAACGGTGTTACAACTTCTATGAAGATTAAAGCAGCATTATTGAAAAATATTTAAATCTTATAAACACCTGATATTCGTGAGGCACTTTGAAGTACTTAAAGATCAGAACAAAGACAAACAGGTTATCCACTGACAAGCTTTGCTCCAATATATACCTGAGAACAGCATAACATTGTCCATGTGGAATGTGAAACAACAATCCAAGCCAAGAAAAATAAAACCAAGTTAATAACACACTTCAGAAAGACTACAAAATGGATGAAAAATGTAACGGATGAAATTCATACCAGCTCAAACCTAAGTAGTTGCTGTTAAACATTAACATTTTAACATGTTTGGATTACTGATTCAGAATATAAAGAGTTTGTCGTTGAAACTTGAAACTATTTTGAATGCAAGATTTCCATACCCAGCAAAAAACCCTGACGCCTTCTCAACTCCATCTTTAAACCCCAGACCAACGCCAAACACAACTGCAGTGCTTACCTACACTAATCAATTTTAATATTAGTTCTCAAAGAACCAGTAAGCCGAACCACACAAAACAAATCAAATGAGTGGGAAAGTACTCACCCAAAAGGCCACATTTCTAACAGCTGAAGCAAATCTCTCATTTTCCCTTGTTTTCCCTGGAAAATGAAAGGGAAGTATAAGATATAGCACTTTTTATTACACACACACACACATATATATATGAAATTATTTGTCAACTACTTATATACTAAGATTCAGTGATTAAGAGAAGTAACCAAGTTTACGACTTTGTCAAGAAAGATCAAATTTTCTTTGCAAATTTAGTATCAAGAGAGTAACAAAAACCGAAATTGCGCTCGGAACTACGAATCCGCTCAAAAGAAACTAACGAAATTCATGAATCACTGAACTCACCAGAGGCCAAAGCTGACAAATCGCTCTGCTGCTCCCTCTCAAGCACGAAATCGGTGAAAATTGGCAATGGCCACTTCGAAGAGCTGAACAAAAAGGGAATAAGAAAAAGGTGAGAGAGTGAGAGAAAAGTGAAGAGCCGGTCGGGTATCAGAGGAAATTAATAGGATATTTGGTGAAGCCATCCAAACCATTCAACTCAATTTTTTTTTTTTTGTCTTTTTCTCAAAAAATTTTTGTCTTTTCTGAAAATCCAAATAAATTTACTATTAAAATTTAAAAATCTCAACTCAAACTACTCCATCAAACGGGCTATAGGTTAGAGAGGGGAAAGTGAGAGAGTGAGAGACAAAAGGAAACTAAGGGTTTATTTGATATGTTTTAAGTTGAGATTTTTTAATTATAATAGTAATTTTTGTTGACTTTTTAGATAAGATAAAAAATTTTATCATAAAAGATAAAAAAAATTTTCGACAAAAAACAAAAAAAACCAGTTCAAACTAGTAGTTTGAACTAATACACCAAACATGCACTAATAATAGAGGCTAGGTTGGGGGGGTTAATAGTTGGGGGAATGTAATGGACAGTAGAGCTAGGGCGCGGCAGTTTCAAATTTTCATTTTTCTTTTGCAACCAAAAAACATGGATGTCTATATCCATTTTCTAATCTATAGTCTGAAAAAAAAAAAAATCAAATGATTAAGGGAGTGTTTGGTGAATGAGTTTAGTTTAAGATTTTTAAGTTTTAATAGTAATTTTTTAGAAAATATAAAAACTTTTTTAGAAAAGATAAAAAAAATTTTTAGAAAAAGACAAAAACTAAAATGAAAAAAGTACAATTTAGTTTAAAATGAACTTATAAACAAACACCCCCTTAAAAATAATTTATACACAATAATGCAAAATAATAATTCCTACTGAATGACCTTTTTTTTTTTTTTTTGCATCACAAGATGACAATTTTTCTTGCATTTCCTAATAAATGTTGAGAGTACAAGCAGGTCGCAACTAACGTCATTTAATGGTGCTACGAAATTAATTGTTGTGCAAGTTGAACAAGTTGAATTTCATAGTGTTGAATCTGTCGTGAGAGATTATTTTAATTTCTCCCATTTTGGATTTAGGGGAACAAAGAATTGATAGTGACCTTACATTTCGGGTATATAAATATATATATATATTATGACATTCCTGGAAAGTGATGTAAGATTAGTACATTTCTAATTTGGTTTTCTCACCTAACAGTGAGTTGATATTATTGTCCAATTTTCTTATTTTATTGTCCGTCTTCCTAATATTATTTTGATAACTTAACCTTTTTTTAAGTATTTTTAGTATTTAATTAGTATTTATTATATGGTTAATTTCTTAAATTTGAATGAATTGTTAAACTATTATTGGAGAGACAATCAATAAGATAGAAAATTTAAAATGTTACGCTAAGATACATATTACGAGACAGAGGCTTTTTATTAGTATGTTAATCAATTAGTAAGATTTGAATGTAGTGTGGTTGAAGCCTGTAGGTATTTCTGAGCATCGTTCATTTGGATTAGTCAGCAGACTTTTTCATCTTACTTTCTGTGTTTCTTTTCTTCTGTATATAACCCGTCAAACAACGACGCACAACTGTAAAGTTATACATATAGGACACATATATATGGGGATTATAAGAAGACTTTGTTGGTGGGCTAGAAAAAAGAAAAGTTGGTTGAGAAGATGTTGATTAAAAAATAAAGATGAAACAATCATATAATTAAAACGATATAACCTCCCATTTCATCATAACTAATCCAAAGTAATTACATAAATCACTGATGTTAACTATTGGTTAACGCTGATTTATTTGTAATAATTCTCTATCAATCAACACCAAAAGTACTATTCTTAAATATCAACCCACTATGTCTTTATAATTTGAATTGTAATACCTAAAAATGAGTCTAGATCTGCTGTCTCATTTTCCTGTATCAAAGGTTGTTATCTCAATAGGCTTTTGAAACATTTTTCATGCTCATTTTATATACTTCATAGCGGGTTTCAAGAGAATCATTCCTTGCTTCTTCCTCGCACTATTTGCGATACTTTTGGTAGCTGTCACGAGCCAAGTAAGTTCCAATGATAAGAAACAAGAACAAAGAATAAAAATTTGTTATAATTTCTTATTGAATTGCGAATTGCACTATTTTTACTTTAAAATCTCTCGTGTTTTCATTTCCTTCCGCTCATTTTCTCTGTCTACATTCTTGATGTGTCCTTCCAATTCCTTGCACGACGGATTGCAAGAAGTTTAGGTTGTTTGTGATTGTTTTTGTATCCTTTGAATGTGTTTTGAACATGAATAAGTACAATTAGTATATTTAATGGGGTAAAATATATACACACACATAGAGTAATATTTTTCGCAAACATAAGTGCATGGTTATAGTTATTTTGAGAAATTAGATTTCTTAATTTTTACTTCTAGGGGAACTAAAGTAATGTTTTTTCCAAAAACACAACAATTATGAATTGAACAGTACTTTTTATTTTTTATTTTTATTTTCTTCAATTATTGCCTATACGATTTTTCTTATGTTTTCAGCCTTAATAATTGAGAAAAATATTATAAACGTGTCAAGAAAGAAAAAAACAAAAAAAAGACATTTAGGGACCAAATTAATTTAGTCCTAGAAGGTGACCTATGGGGACCAAAATTTTGGTCCCCGAAAACTCCCTTCCGCCACCAAATGGTTTTTGGTCGTGGTTTTGCATCCCCGGAGGCGATTTTCGGGGACCAAATTAATTTGGTTCCTGAAGGTGACCAACGGGGACCAAAATTTTGGTCCCCGAAAACTCCCTTCTGCCACCAAATGGTTTTTGGTCGCGGTTTGGTGTCCCCGGAGGTGATTTTCGGGGACCACATTAATTTGGTCCCGAAAAGTGACCTACCGGGACCAAAATTTTGGTCCCCGAAAACTCCCTTCCACCACCAAATGATTTTTGGTCACGGTTTGGTGTCCCCGGAGGCGAGTTTTAGGGACCAAATTAATTTGGTCCCGGAAGGTGACCTACAAAGACCAAAATTTTGGTCCCCGAAAACTCCCTTCCGCCACCAAATGGTTTTTGGTCGTGGTTTGGTGTCCCCGGATGTGATTTTCGAGGACCAAATTAATTTGATCCTGGAAGGTGACCTACCGGGGACCAAAATTTTGGTCCCCGAAAACTCCCTTCCGCCACCAAATGATTTTTAGTCGCGGTTTTGTGTCTCCGAAGGCGAGTTTCGGGGACCAAATTAATTTGGTTCCGGAAGATGATTTACCGGGATCAAAATTTTAGTCGCTGAATATTTTGATCTTCTGGGACCAAATTTTGGTCTCCAAAACTTCTCTTCAGAGACCAAATTTTTTTTTGTCGCGGAAAGTCTGGTCACTGAAAATTCAAATTCTTGTAGTGTACTGACCAAAAAAAAAATATTGTTCTTCCTTAAAAAAAAAAAAGCACCTTTAATCATTTCTTTTATTTTATTTAATATCTTATCAGTGCGATTATACTCAGAGGAGAAAAAAAGAGGGGAGTCGTTGAGGTATTAAAGTCTAGGATCTTAAGCTCTGATATCATAATATAGAAAATAAATAAGAAAAATAATAATAGTAGTAATAAGAGAACACAAAGATGTTTAACGTAAATGTGCTTTTGTCTACTGATTAAAAACAATATATCAAGTATAAATATAAGTTTACAAGTATAAAAACGGATAGGTTTCCCAAATATATCAAATCTTCTACAATCAATAAATCATATTTCTTAATATAAAAATTAATACAAATAAATATAAATCTCCTATATTATAATCAATCAATCTATAAATTGAAAGTAATCATAAATAATAATTTTGATCAATATTTCACAATCGTATTAAATCTCAACAGACCTAACATAAAGGGAGGCAAAAGAAAGAAAGGAATGTCAAAAAAAAAAAAAAAAAAAGGTCTCTTCTTTGTCACATATAACACCACACGCAACTCTATTATAAGGTGGGGAATTTTTATTGACCCCATAGCAAACAGTAAATTCCGTGGGCGACCCCTTAAATTTAGGTTGATCGTTTTATTTAGTTATTTGTTATTTATATATGTATTTATTTTTACATGTTTTCATGGCTTTTGGGTGTTGATAACAAAAGGGCAGGCTATTGTTCAATTCTTATTGGTTTATACGTGAATTGAGAGTTACTTTTGTGACTCCGCATGAAAAAAGATTGGTCAATGGCTTTTGGAAGAGCGTTGGAGATAATAATCCGGACCAGGGTTGTCCTGTACATCACCTACAAAGGCCCTTCATAAGCATTTGAATTACATTTTTAACAGACAATTTTCTCTCATAAAATTCTTGCAATTTCCATTGCATCCCCAAGTTTACCAAAAATGCTACAACAAAGAGATCCTAATTCCCACAAAAAGAATGACTTGAGTGATTTAGTCGATGTTTGGAGGAGGTATTGTAGATATTTATATTGAAGTTGAGATAAGTTTTAAAAATGTATATCTAATGCAAAAGGTTTTGAAAAAAAATGGTTTTGGATCTTTGTTTTTGGTTGAAGAATAATTAAGACAAAAAAAAAGGTTTGATATGCGTGTTTTGTTGATTTGATTTTTAAAAAAAAAACATATAATTAATCTTGTTAACAAAAAAATCTGAAGTCATTTGGAAACCAAATGAAATTCTAAATGGACATTAGAAATCAGATGTGAATTTCATGTCTCCGATATCCCAGGCCATTAATAAGATTCAACTCAAACATCTTTTTTTTTTTTTAATTATTTTTTTACCAAACATGTATCTTTTTATTTATGTTTTATATTATTTTTTTAGTAATATTATGATATATATTTAATTAAAATGATGTAAAAATTATTAATTAATATGTTATGATTTTATTCTAGAGTAACGAAAGAAACAAAAAAAATAAAAATAACATGTGAGTCTAATCTGATTTAATATTATGTGACTGACGGGCACCATGTGAAGAGCTGGGGTGGTTTTATTGATGACACTTGGGGTTTATTTGATAAATGAGTTTGAATTAGAAATTTTAAATTTTAATAGTAATTTTTGTTGACCTTTTAGAAAAACAAAAAAAAATCTTTAGAAAAGATAAAAAATTTTCTCAGAAAAAGATAAAAAAAATACAGTTTAACCTGAGTTAAACTTGAAAGCCAAACAGTCCCTTAACGGAGTTATAATTAGCCTATGATTTTTGATGGAACCCATGATGTATCAAAGGAAAGAAAGCTGAAAGATATATCACATTTCACAAAAGGTGCATGTGTACATGTGATGTCCACATCACACGTAGTGCATTTTTCTTTTTAAAGAATATATAAATTTTTTTCTTTCGGCTTTGTTGAAAAATACAACGATTACGCGTAGATCCTTGGAGATAAATGAATACAAAAATAAAGATAATTTATCCCACCTATGAAATATGAATATTTTATCATTTTAATTTTTAAACTTTTAATTTTAATAAATTAGTTTTTGAACTTTTATTTTTTTTTTTTGGTAGTTTCGATCCTTAATATTAAAATTGACGGACGAATGGGGAACTATTGTATTGGAGTTTATGAATTTAGAGTTGAGTGGAGTTTTTTTTTTTTTTTTTTAATTTAGGGGTGAGGGGATTCGAACTCTATACTTTGTGTTGAAGTTAAATGTGAAATTATCGTTAGATTATATTTGCAACCACAGTTGAGTTGAGTTTGAAAACGTACATTTGGTTTTAAAAAATGTGTGGAATGAAAAAGTGTAAAAACTTGAAATACATTTGGAAAAAACTAACATTAATAATATTGTTTCATTTCTCTTGAGATTTTATGCAATTAAAAAAAAATCATCCCACTTTTATATGAAATAATAAAGATATGAACTTTAAAGTTTGAGGTTTTTCTTAAGCAAATTACACTTTTCCCCCCAACATTTTGGTTTCATCATAAAATGTCTTATGAATTTTAATTTGTAACATTCTTAAAAGTTTACGAACCCCCTCCCCCCCTCCCCCCAACACAAATTAAGTTTTTGATGAAAAAATACACTAACACTCATTGTAAAATGAGTTTTGAATATTAAGAGGGAGTTTGGTGGAGTAGTTTGAGTTGAGATTTTTAAGTTGGAATAGTAAATTTTTTTGAATTTTCAGAAAAGACAAAAAAATTTTTGGGAAAAAGATAAAAACTTTTTGGGAAAAAGACAAAAAAAAGTTTAAGTTGAGTTGAGTTGAGATGGTTTGCCAAAGAGGGCCAATGTGAAATTGTGAAATTTCCTTCAAATAAGGGGAAAAAAAGTAAATATTTAAGACTAATTGTCATTTTTTCTCATACCTCTTTTATAGGCAACTTTGTAATTTCATATTTAATGAGGGTAAAGGATGCTAAGAGTGCTGTCAATATGTGCCACTTTATATACCCCAACTCATATTTACAATGAGTGTTGTGTATTTTTTTCATCAAAAATTTAATTATGGGGAAAACTCATAAACTTTTTCAAAGTTTAAGAGGAAAAATGTTATAATTGAAATTTGTGAGTCATTTTTGACAAGGCTAGTTTGACGAGAAAAAATGTAACTTGTCTTCTTCTTCTTCTTCTTCTTTTCTTCATTTTTTTTTTAATTTTTATAAGAGATTTAGTATTCATTCGGATCACTAGTTTGAGTTAAAATTTTTGAGTTAAAGTTGGTTAACTTTTCAAAAACTAATTATAATTTTTGTTGACTTTTCAGAAAAATAGAAAAATCCAGTTGAAAAAGTATAATTTAATTAGAGTTGAACTTAAAAACCAAACAAACTCTTAAGCTCCTTTTGGATCACATGTTCATTTTCGAAAAGAAAAATTTTCTTATTTTAAATGAGGAAGTCTTTTCATTTTAAGAATAAAATGTATTTAAATGTGTAAAAAAATTCTTTTTGAAAAAAAAATATTATTGAGAATAGTGCATTGTGAGAAAATTTTTTAAAAAATCATTTTCTTTTTTCAAAATGATACTATATAAAATAAATTTGAAAATAAGATAGTTTTTCTTTTTTAAAATGAGAAATAATGAAAAAGTTGAGACAACCACATTTTTGTAAAAAATTTATAATTTCAAAAATTGAATATGTCATCCCGGATAATTTTTCTTTTTTAAAATAAAAAAATATTGAGAAAAACATCCTTTTAAAACAATTTTCAATTTCTAAAATTAAACCTCTCATTTAAACAGGGTTAAAGTTGAAAATAATTATACCGATTTAAATTTGAGAGAAAATAAATTTAAAAAAAAAGAAAGAAAATGGGGTGGTTGGCCGGAAAGAATGTAACATCAAAACGTACGGGAACAGCGTCACAATCGACGAGGTAAATGGTCCGTTTCATTTGCATGTATTTACCTGTAAACGAGTCTAATACCCGTGCTACGCACGGCGATGTAAAGATAAAATAAAATGAAATAACTAACTATTATATAATAAAAGTAATTAGTTAAGATAAATAATATAATTATAAGCCGTCTATTTGTTTAGTATTTACTATTACAATATTATACTATTTACATTCAAGTTTATGTGAAAATGTTGGGTCTATGTCTATGGACAAACATAGCGTTGCTATAAATAAAACATCTAATACTCAGAATTTCATCCACGGTGTTTAATCTTCTTCCCCTTTTCATAAAGGTTCTTGAACCAAGTCAAAGACTTAGTCAAAGGCGGATACCATTTTGCGAAACTCTGGAGTTGGCATGCGTAGAAATCCAAACTCGTCTGACATGGACAGCGAACCGGGAGGGTTCGGGTCATTGTCTGCTATGGACGCACCCAATACCTCATAATTCCCTATGGGGCCTGGATATAAAAATCAATAAACATGGAATCGAAAATTACTCAAGAAAACAATTGATAGAATAAAAAAACAACATTAAATACAGTACATGAATGAAAACAGAAGCTTTCAACAAAAACAAATGTTCCAAAACGGGAATAATAATAGTAAAATATAAGAAAGATGTAATAAATGAAAGAGGAGGTAATAAAGAAGGAGAAAAAGAGATAAAAAAAATTTCCAGAAGGTTGTCTGTAAAGAGTTGGTTAAAAACGGGAGTAAGGTAAGCTTTACACGTATATGCATAAAAATACATGTATTCACATCACACAATAGACATAAAGCAAATCAGAAATACTTCAGATATACAAATATTACAAATCCCAAGAAACAGAGTATTCAGATTGCAAGTTACGAAGTTGTAACAGATAATACAATTACAATTAAAACAAACTAAACTAAAAGCACCGAATATATAGGAGAAATCAACAAAACAGAAACAAATTATATCACATAAAAACAATCTAAGGAAAACAAAAATTCAATTAACAGAAAAACCTAAGGATTCATTCAATTCTAATTAAATCCTATAATATAACCATAAACTATTTGACAAATTTATATAGACTAAAAATAAATAAATAAAAATCCAGATAGAAAACTAACAAAATAATACTCGGGGAAGAGGGAGGCAACTCAAAAATCTGATAATACAAACATGACGAATATTTTGACGGATCATATCCACGTGGAAGGTATAGTGTTGCAGTAAGTTAAACTCCATCCTTCCTTTGGTACCTCTGTTAGAGAGATTGTAATATCTCTCATATTACCTTTGGGTAGTTGAAACAAAAGTCCCACATTGGAAAAGCACAAACAAGCATAGTGGTATAAAATGAAACAAGTGAAGTGTAATGATTACTAGTGTATGGGGGGTACTATGCTGCCACTATGCACCACCACACGAGGGCGAGGGCGATTGGGCGTTTAGGGCGTTTTTGGGCGCTTCTTAGGGCGCACTTTGCACTTCGCACGTACGCATCGTCGCAAGGAGTCAAGGAGCACTCTCTTTTTCGATGTAGCGTTTTTTCAAATTAAATCTGGACCGTTGTTTTGATCAGACACGATCTAACGGTCGGATTTGAATGAATTCAGATTTAATTTTTGAATTGTTTCAATCTAACGGTCATAATTAATTCTGATTACCAACAGGTATGTCTGTTCAAACAGAAACGTTTTATTTTTAATGAAAAGACACCTTTTAATTTAAAAGGTGCGATTGTTGTATCTGTTACAACGCTTCATGAATAGGCATGTCAAAGGCTTGCAACGCTTCATGAACAGGCATATCAAAGGCTATAGAACTCCGGTTTCTGATATTAGTTTCATATCTTGTTCTGGAATTTAATAATATTGCTACTTATTGAATTCGTGGGTTTGTTGTATCTTGGAGGTAATTTACCAAAACACCCGATAGCAAACTATTCATAGTGGGGGTAAATAAAACCTTAAGGAAAGTAATTCCTACGCCTCAAACCCTTTTGATTCTGTTTCTTTACACCAAAACAGTTTTCCACCACCCACTTTTTTCAACAATCTTAAGGTTTTATTTTCTATGGAGGGCGAAAAGATGACTTCATTTCTGACTCCTGATGTCAAACTTGATCGCTTTGATGGGACGAATTTTACTCGTTGGAAAGGAAAACTGTTTTTCCTTCTCACAGTTCTGAAAATTGCATATGTCCTGGATCCGAATCTTCCTCCAATTCCTGAACCGAAATATGACGATTCTGAAGCATTGAAGGCTGAAAGGAAGAAGAGGCAAGAAGACGAAGTGATGTGTCAAGGACATATTCTGAATACTCTGTCGGACGGGTTGTACGATCTCTACAATTCAATGGAGAGTCCGAAGGAAATTTGGAATGCACTCGAATACAAGCATAAAACAGAAAAGGAAGGTACGGATAAATTTCTCATATTAAAGTATCTCGAATTTACTATGATTGATACCAAGTCTGTTTTGGATCAAATCCATGAGTTGCAAGTTCTGGTCACGAAACTTAAAGAATTGAAAGTTGAGATTTCTGAATCATTCCTAGCGGGGGCTATAATTGCTAAATTACCCCAAAGTTGGAATAGTTACAGAAAGAAACTCCTTCATAGGAGGGATGACATAACTTTGGAAGAATTGCAAAAACATTTGAGGATTGAAGAGGAGACTAGATCTCGTGATCCAAAGAATAATTCTCATGATTCTTCTAAAGTTAATGTCGCTGAAGCAAGTAAATTCCAAAAGAACTTCAAAGTCAATAATGATTCGAAGTTTAAAAAGAAGTTGAAAGATGGTTCGACGAAGTTTTCTGGAAATTGCTTTTTCTGTGGAAAGAAAGGCCATCGTCAAAGTGACTGCAGATTCAAGAAGAAGAAAGAAGAAAAGAATTCCAACAAAGTCAATGTGATCGAGAATCAGTCTGAAGAAATCTGTGCTATGGTTTCTGAAATGCAAATAGGCATGATCGTTGAATTGAACATGGCTTCTGCGACTAAATCCTCTGATTGGTGGCTAGACTCCGGTGCTACCATACATGTCTGCAATGATAAGGCATTGTTCTCTTCATATGCAGAAGCTAAGGATGGTCAATTGGTTCTCATGAGAAATCACAATGCTGCCAAAGTTGTTGGAAAAGGAAGCGTTGATCTTCAATTCACTTCTGGAAAGAAACTGGTTTTAAACAATGTATTTTATGTTCCAGAAATTAGAAAGAATCTTGTATCTGCTAGTCTGTTATGTAAGAATGGTCTAAAGGTTGTATTAGAGTCTGAAAATTGTATTTTCACCAAAAATGGGGTTTTTGTTGGGAAAGGATACTTATGTGATGGAACGTTCAAACTCAGTCTTGATATTAATAAAATTATGAATTCTGCTTATATTGTTGACTCTTTTGATATTTGGCATGCTCGTTTAGCACATTTGAATTTTAGATCTTTAAAATATATGTCCAAGCATGGTTTAATTTCATGTAGCAATGTTAGTCATGAAAAATGCGAAATCTGTATTCAAGCAAAAATGACTAAGAAACCTTTTCCTAAGACAGAGAGAAATACACAAATATTAGATTTGATACATTCTGATATTTGTGAATACAATGGTAATTTAACTCAAGGAGGGAAAAGATACTTTATCACATTTATAGATGATTGTTCTAGATTTACGTATGTATATCTATTGAGAACAAAAGATGAAGCCTTTGATAAGTTCAAACTTTTCAAGGCTGAAGTTGAGAACCAAAAAGAAAAGAAAATTAAAATGGTTCGAAGTGATAGAGGTGGTGAATATTTTTCAAATGATTTTGATACCTTCTGTGAAGAGTATGTAATTATTCATCAAAGATCCGCTCCTTTTACTCCTCAACAAAATGGTTTGGCCGAAAGGAAAAATAGGACCTTCACAGATATGATTAATTCTATGCTTTTAAATGTTAGATTGCCAAACAATCTGTGGGGGGAAGCCTTACTTACTGCATGTCATGTTCATAATAGAATTCCTTCTATGAAAACACATGTATCTCCATATGAAGTATGGAAAGGTAGAAAGCCTAATTTGACGTATTTAAGGGTCTGGGGCTGTTTAGCATTCTATAGATTGCATGACCCTAAATCTTCAAAATTAGGACCTAGAGGGATTAAAAGTGTTTTCGTGGGATACGCAGAAAATTCCAAGGCATACAGGTTGTTGAATCTAGATTCTAATGTAATTGTAGAATCACGAGATGTTGAGTTTATTGAAAATAAATTTAGTAATGATTCTACATGTGAATTCAAATATGATTCTAATTCACCATGTGACTTAACTTCTGGTTCCCTCACTAATAACAAAAGAAAAGAACCCGAAATACAATCTGAACCAAGGAGAAGTCAACGAGAAAGGAAAGAAAAGCTATTAGCCCTTGATTTCATTTCATCTCAAGCCTTATCTTTTTTGGTTGAAAGAGATAGAAATAATGTACTTAATAAAATACCCTTATTACTTAATATAGAAAAAGATCCAAAAACATATGGTGAGGCTATGTCATCCAGAGATGCTTCCTTTTGGAGAGAGGCTATAAATGATGAAATAGACTCAATTATGTCAAATAATACATGGATCTTGGTTGATTTGCATGCAGGATCAAAACCGATAAGTAATAAGTGGGTATTTAAAAGAAAGTACAATACGGATGGGTCTATACAAACCTTTAAAGCTAGATTGGTAGCTAAAGGTTTCAAGCAAAAACGAGGTATAGACTACTTTGATACATATGCTCCTGTGGCTAGATTAACATCCATAAGAGTGCTAATGGCTATTGCATCAATACATCATTTGTATGTGCATCAAATGGATGTGAAAACGACTTTCCTTAATGGTAATCTAGATGAAGAAATTTACATGGAACAACCTGAGGGTTTTGCTTTGCCCGGAAATGAGAAGAAAGTTTGTAAGTTGATCAAATCACTTTATGGATTAAAACAAGCACCAAAACAATGGCATGAAAAATTTGATTCGGTTATATTATCACATGGTTTCGAACACAATAATGCCGATAAATGTATTTATTTTAAGTTTGTAGATGATTTTGGTGTGATCATTTGTTTATATGTTGATGACTTACTTATCTTTGGAACAAACATGCAAGGAGTAAATGATACTAAGAAGTATTTAATTTCACAATTTAAGATGAAGGATCTTGGTGAAGTAGATACTATCTTGGGTATCAAAGTTAAGAAAAATAGTGGGGGTTAATCGTTATGCCAATCTCATTACATTGAGAAAGTGCTTCTTAAATTCAAACATTTGAAATTTAAAGAGGCAAATACCCCATTTGATTCTAGTATTAAGTTACTAGAAAATTCTGGTAGAGCAGTTGCTCAACTTGAATATGCAAGTGTAAGTGGAAGTTTGATGAATGCAATGCATTGCACAAGACCAGATATAGCATTTGCTGTATGCAAAATGTCTAGGTACACGAGTAACCCTAGCATTGAGCATTGGAAAGCAATTGGGAGGATACTTGGTTATCTCAAAAGAACCATTAATTTGGGTTTGTTTTATAATGACTATCCAGCAGTACTTGAAGGGTACTTTGATGCAAGTTGGATAACTAGTGCAAGTGATAACAAATCCACTTCGGGATGGATATTCACTATTGGTGGAGGGGCTGTATCTTGGGCATCCAAGAAACAGACTTGCATAACTCATTCAACAATGGAGTCTGAGTTTATAGCACTAGCAGCTGCAGGCAAGAAAGCAGAATGGCTGAGAAACTTATTGTTTGATATACAATTGTGGCCACAACCGATGCCATCAATTTCTTTGTACTGCGATAGTGAAGCTACTTTGTCTAGAGCTTATAATAAGGTGTATAATGGAAAGTCTAGACATATTAGCTTGAGACACGAATATGTAAGACAATTAATAACAGATGGTGTTATTAATGTTGTATATGTTAGGACAAACAAGAACCTAGCAGATCTTTTGACAAAAGGCCTAGCAAGGGACCTAGTCAAGGATACATCTAGTGGAATGGGACTGAAACCTATCTTAGAAAGAATCACCAGTGATGGTAACCCAACTTTGTAGTAGTATTACCACTACTCCAAAGTTTAATGGGTAAAAACAAGTTACTGTTAAGTGATCGGTCGAGCACTGAAATTTAAGTTTATATCCCTTCTAGGATGTTCAGTGCAAATAGCTACGTGTGAAGGATGAGTATAAACTCTTAATAAAGTTCAAATCTTGAGTAGATAAGACATGCAATGAAATTCACCTAAGTGAGCATAAGAAATGGTGCCGTTTCTAACAAGAGTTTGGTTTACTCATGTAAATGCTCATGAAACCAAGATAGAGCACATGGCCGTAATAGTGCTATTATAATGGAACATAATTTTGAAACTAAGATAGCTCATATGTGATGTATTTCCGGTACTGACATAAAAGATGAGGTTTAATGCTTTGCACACCTTTGTCTTGTAAGTATTTTGAAATACAGTCACTAATTGAAGGTTTAAATCGAAAGATACCTTTTGTAAGTATGAGTATATCAATAAGAAATTGGAGAAATATTACAATCTAGTGGGGGATTGTTAGAGAGATTGTAATATCTCTCATATTACCTTTGGGTAGTTAAAACAAAAGTCCCACATTGAAAAAGCACAAACAAGCATAGTGGTATAAAATGAAACAAGTGAAGTGTAAGGATTACTAGTGTATGGGGGGTACTATGCTACCACTATGCACCACCACACGCGCGCGTGCGCGCGAGGGCGAGGGCGAGGGCGAGGGCGAGGGCAATTGGGCGTTTAGGGCGCTTTTGGACGCTTATTAGGGCGCACTTCGCACGTACGCATCGTCGCAAGGAGTCAAGGAGCACTCTTTTTTTCGATGTAGCGTTTTTCCAAATTAAATCTGGACCGTTGTTTTAATCAGACACGATCTAACGGTCGAATTTGAATGAATTCAGATTTAATTTTTGAATCGTTTCAATCTAACGGTCATAATTAATTCTGATTACCAACAGGTATGTCTGTTCAAACAGAAACGTTTTATTTTTAATGAAAAGATACCTTTTAATTTAAAAGGTGCGATTGTTGTATCTGTTACAACGCTTCATGAACAGGCATGTCAAAGGCTTGCAACGCTTCATGAACAGGCATATCAAAGGCTATAAAACTCCGGTTTCTGATATGAGTTTCATATCTTGTTCTGGAATTTAATAAGATTGCTACTTATTGAATTCGTGGGTTTGTTGTATCTTGAAGGTAATTTGCCAAAACACCCGATAGCAAACTATTCATAGTGGGGGCAAATAAAACCTTAAGGAAAGTAATTCCTACGCCTCAAACCCTTTTGATTCCGTTTCTTTACACCCAAACAGTTTTCCACCACCCACTTTTTTCAACAACCTCACCATCTCTTTCTGCAATGATGCTAAATGTGGATAAGGATGAGAAAAATTCATAATTTCAAATGCTTTCTTTTCTGGCCAGCTCAGTAGATGATATTGAGTGTTTTCAGTCTTCGACTCTTTGGAAGTCAATATTTTCAGCTCATCAATGAAAAAATCTCCTTCCTTCTCATCAGACATTAACATAACAACGGTCTCGTAATACTTTTATTTGTCCAAAAAAAAATTTCAGATCGAAAATCCAATGTTCTGAGGAAAAAAAAAAATCCGGAAAACAACATTGCATGAACAATGAAGAAAACCATCGAAGAAAAAAATCAAGAATCAAGATAATAAAAATACTCACAGATTACAATTTTAAAAATTTCAGATCAAAATCCAACATTCACAAAAACAAAAATCCAAAACCTGACAAAAAAAATGGGAGGCCAAAAAATTATAATCCAAATTCAAAATAGAACATAAATCAGAACCACAGTAAGAGGTAGCCATGAGTGACATGAAAACGCCATAAAATGGCAAAACACCAAGAGGTAACCACAGGAAGAGGTTGTCGACGTTTTTGGCCATACCCACAAACCATAGTTGTAGAAACAAAAATGTAGAAAATAGAAAAACAATCAAACCGCCACAACAATATCCCAAACCGGAAAAAAAAAAAAAAAAACTTGAGGAAAAAAATATAAGCGAAAAAATAAAAATGCAAATGCAAAATAGAACATCAATCGAAACCACAGCAAGAGGTAGCCACCAGAATGCCAAAACACCAAGACGTAACCACAGCAAAAAGTTGTCGGCGTTTTTGGCCGAGAACGGTTCAAAAAAAAAAAAGGCCAGAAAAACGAAGAAAATAAAATAAGAAAATAAAAAATCGAAGATCACACTCAACAATGAAGAAAATCGTCAGCAGACAGGAGAAAAAGAGAACTACCAAAAAGAAGGAAAAAAAACAAAAACAAAAACAGAGACTGAGAGAGAGAGGAAGAACAAAAACAAAATAAAATGAACATGAAAAATGAAGGACCGGAAAAAAAAGAGAACTACCAAACAATGAAGAAAAAAAACATGCAAATGCAAATGCAAAATAATAATAATAATAATAATAATAATAATAATAACATAAAGCTGAGCAAAAATTAACATGCAAGACATAACCACAGCAAAAAACCTGAAAAAAAAAAAAAAACATAAATCGAAACCACAGCAAGAAGTAGCCACCAAAAGGCCAAAACACCAAGATATAACCACAGCAACAGGTTGTCGGCGTTTTTGGCCGAGAATGGCTAAAAAAAAAAAACGGTAGAGAAACGAAGAAAGAAGAAGAAGAAAATGAAAAATGCAAAATGAAATTCTACAATGAAGAGAATCATCGGCAGAGAGGAGAAAAAGAGAACTACGAAAAAAAAAGAAAAAAAAACAGAGGCTGAGAGAGAGGAAGAAGAAAGAAAAAAAATTAAAGTGAAGATCAAAAATGGAGGTGAAGAGAATCATCGGCAGAGAGGAGAAAAAAAGAACTACGAAAAAGAAGGAAAAAAAAAACAGGAACAGAGACTGAGAGAGAGAGGAAGAACAACAAAAAAACAGAGACTGAACAAAAAAAAAAAAATTAAAGTGAAGATCAAAAATGGAGGAGGCGGCGGCAGAGAAGAGGAAGAGAAGGAAGGTGTAGGGTTACAGGGGCAAAATCAGGTGCTTACTGAAGCAAAATAACCGGTAGGCATCAACAGAGGGGCAAAACCATCAACCGGCTAAAATGAGGGCAAAACTGAGAGTTCACTGTAGCTAAAGAATAGACTAACTTAAGTTTAAAGGGCAGGAGTGTAATTTCACTGTGCATAAACAGTAATTACACTCCTTTAGTATATACGAGTTTAATACCCGTGCATTGCACAGGGAATGAAGAAAAAACAAAAAAAAAATTGAATATTATATAATAAAAGCAGTGAATTAATAAATAAATTATACAGGAGGAATGAAGAAAAAACAAAAATGAAAAAAATTGAGTATTATATAATAAAGCAGTTAATTAAAATATAGATTAAAATTACAGTAAGTATATTTTTTTTTAGTATTTACTATTATAATATTAAAGTACATACATTCATATTTATAAGGGTAATTTTCTTGAAATAAAAAAGTTCAAATAATAAATAAAATTAGAAAAATTTAAAATATCAAAGGAATAACAAAATTGTGGGATAAATTTAATAAAAAAAACTAATTAAATTAACAAATAAACGTAAAAATGAATATATAATTTTAAAATTTCTAAAGATTATAGATATAAATATAAAAAGAAACTTATTGAGTATTATGTTTAAAAAAAGAAGAAAAAAGTAAAAGAAGTCAAAGAAAAAAAATAATATCAGATATTAAAATAAAATATTAAGTGTAAGAATTGTTGTTAATAGAATAAAATATAATAAAATATTGTTATTAAAAATAAAAAAGAATAAATAAAATTAAAAACTTTTAAACTTAAATAGTCAAAAAATTTAATAACTTAAGTAAATTTATTAAATTAAACAAAATTAATTAAATGAATAAATAAACCTAGAAATGGATTAAATATTTTTAAAAAATTTAATTTTAAATAATAATATTAATATATGACATAAATAATAATTTAGCTATAATAATTATAATTATAAATTTTTAATAATTACATTTCATTACGGTAGAAAAATTATATATTGATTTTTAATTTTATTATAATTTTATAGACCTTTTAATATTTTGAAATTTCTGTAAATCATTATTTAATTTCAAATTTTTTAGTTTGTTTGTTTAGTTTGAATATTATAATTTAATTGTATTAATTTATTCTTTAACTCTATTATTTTGTTTTTTATTTGTTAAGTTTTTATGAATTCAATAATTTAAAATTCTCAAATATTATTTAACGTATATAATTTTATTTTTTATAATTGAAAATAATTTAATAAAATATAATTTTTAATCTTTTGATTTTTTTTATGTTTATTTTTTTTAAATTTATTTTAATATAGATATAGATATTTTTACTTTCTCTCTTTTTTATCTCTATTTTTCTTTCTCTTTCTCTTTTTAATTTCCGGATTTCTCTCTCTCTCTTTCTCTCTCTCCCATGACCGGATAATGTCAAAAGGGTAAAACCGGTAATTTACTGTTTATCTAGTAAAAAGCCGGCAAATTTGAAGGGCAAAAGAGTCATTTTACTAGATATTTCACTGTTTTTGATACTATAGATACTGTGCGGCACTATAGCAAACCAAAAAAAAAAAAAAAAAAGAAAAGTTACTGTAATACCACATAGATAAAGGGGCAAAATGGTTCGAACACTACGGAAGTAATAGTAAAAATCCCCTTTCTTTTAGTAAAGTAGTATAATATAATAATGGGTGGGTGTTTGGGTAATATTGCGAAAAGTAGAGTCCTCGCTTTCTAATGCCTACCCTTGCTTCTTGTCAGTCCAAATCCTTGCGCTCAGTGGGGACCGTGGGTCCCACCAATAAAGCGGGAAAAAAAGTGTTGGGCTTGAGATTAAACAAACCGACAATCATCTCTCATCCCAGGATTATTACTCTTCTCCTCCTTAGAATTACTAAATTCGCCATGTCTTTTCATCCCAATCCCTAAACTGCCCTTACCTCGGACGGTAAATCAAAGTACATTAACGGTTTTGAATTTACTGTTTTAGCCTCGCCGGTGTGTTTGCTGCTTGCGTAGTGGTACTTGATGCTTGATTTACTTGAAAGGGCAGAAAGGCATCCTTTCGTTATTCGTAAATAAAGGTTTTGATTGGGGTTTCAATTCAAACCATAATTTTTTATTTCAATTTTTATCTTTTTTTGAAAAAATTTTTATCTTTTTTAAAAAATTAAGGGGGAGTTTGTTGGAGTAGTTTGAGTTGAGATTTTTAAGTTGGAATAGTAAATTTTTTTGAATTTTCAGAAAAGACAAAAAACTTTTTGAGAAAAGACAAAAACTTTTTGAAAAAAAGACAAAAAAAATTTTGAGATGAGATGAGATGAGTGGGTGTACCAAACGGGGCCTAATAAAAAATTTTAATTCAAACTGTACTTTTTCAACTCAAACTCATTCATTAAACGGACTCAAAGTTTTGGATCTATGTGAATCTTGCCTTTTTGAATTCCAAATTGCCTCCCATAGATGTCCTTGCTTTTTCTCTTTTATTACGAAATCGACGCTGTTGGTTTTTACTAGCGGGAAAGAGTCGATTTACTAAATCAACCCGGCGTAACATCCGAAACTAACCGAACACATTTCTATAGCTGATATTTAATGCAAGGGTAGTACAGTCATTTTGACATCTGTACGATTAATTATGTAGGCAGTGAAAACAAGCCCTCGTATTGGACCGGAGTTCAACACAATGGACCCTCACAGGGCAAATGGTATGCCACTGAAGAAGCGCGAAGCGGATTAGTTAAAAAAAAAAAAAAAAAAAAAAAAAACCTTTCCAAAAACTTCGGACTCATTTGGTGAACCAACTCAATCAACTCAACTCAAACTTTTTTTTATCTTTTTTTTAAAAAATTTTTGTCTTTTTCCCAAAAAGTTTTTTATCTTTTCTGAAAATTCAAAAAAATTTACTACTCTAACTTAAAAATCTCAACTCAAACTACTCTACCAAACTCCCCCTTCATCCTTTGCAGCCAAGCAGCTTAAAGTTGCAGCAGCGTTTTTCTGCTGCACATTTGTCTCTGCCTTCTCTCTCTCTCTCCTCGTTCTCTCTCTCCTCTGCTCTGTTCGCCGTTCTCTCTCCTAGGGTTTCTGCTCGGAGTAGTGGAAGCTGCTGCTACTACCAAATCTCGGAGGAAAGCTCTCTTCTTTCTCTCACACTGTCCTTGTTTGATGCCTGACTATCAGCAGGTGATTACTCTCTCTCTCTTCTTTGCTGTGTTTATGAGTTTCTGTTCTTCTTCGTCTGGAATCTTGGCTTTTTTTAGCTTCTTCAACCATTTCTGAAATGGTTTTTCGATTTTGTTTGGGTTCAAGGGAAAAAAGTGGTGGTTTTGGCTCCTCTGAAGCTCTGATCAGAGCTTGAGGGGAAAACAAAAATGTCGTCTCGACGGAGTTCCGATCAGCCGCCGCAGCGACAGCGGCGGATCCAGCGGACGCAAACCGCCGAAAACCTTGGGGAATCCATTTTCGACAGTGAGGTAGTTCCGTCGTCGCTCGTCGAGATTGCGCCGATTCTCCGTGTTGCCAATGAGGTCGAGGCCAGCAACCCCAGGGTCGCTTATCTCTGTAAGTTCTTGCCTTACATTTTTTTTAATGTTGCTAAAAATGTACCTTTTTATTGTTTTCAAGTTAGAAAATGGAAATGCATCACCTAAAAACGTGGAAATGTTTGAGTTTGTTATGGTGCATATTTGGTAATTTTTTTTTAATTTTCCATTTTTGGTTTCCAGTTGAATTTAAGACAACAATTCCAGATATTAATAGCAATCCCTACTGACACTGCCCCTCTTTGTTTACTCACATGATCTTGTTTCTACTCATTATGCTTACACTCTGATATGTAAAGATTCTAATAAAAGGGGTCAGGTATCTTAATGCAATGCCTTTTTTATTTAATCATATTTTCAAAGGTTCTAATTTTGGCCTTCAATGCATAAACTGCGTTGATGGAAAATACATTATTCCGTTCGATTACTGGTGTCTTAATATTTAAAATGTTTGATCTGTCTATTGTGTTTATGCATCCGTATCCTATTCACTTGTGGGTACTTAAGGAAGTTAAATGCCTCCCTAACGTCTGCATCATCGTGCTTTAACTAGTCTGTCTTTTGATAACCCTTTTCAGTGTACTTCATCCTTCTGTTTTTGCATTTTGCGCTGATCTTTTGTTTGTTTCTTTCATAGAAGTTTGTTCTTCCTTCATTATTTGAATTTCATTTGTAATCGTTTTAAATTCAACGCACGCATGTACATCTGTTGTAGGTCGATTTTATGCCTCTGAGAAAGCTCATAGATTGGATCCAACATCGAGCGGGCGTGGTGTACGGCAATTTAAAACCACACTCCTTCAACGTCTTGAAAGGGTAAGATTTCTATGTTGGACGGCTGTCTTACACAAGATGTGTGCTCTCCAAGGCCTTCTTTGTTAGTTCACTGCGCATCCTTAGCTGATTTGGCTCTAAATTACAGGAAAATGATCCGAACCTTATGTGTAGGGTGAAAAAAAGTGATGCACGTGAAATGCAGAGTTTCTACCAGCACTACTACAAGAAATATATCCAAGCTTTGCAAAATGCTGCAGATAAAGCTGACTGGTAAGCCATCGTTTTTGGTGATTGGTACTTTTAGGTTTATAGTATATTGCTTGGCAAATTAATTTAGTGTTGTTTGGATTGGTTGATGGACCATTTTTCTGTTGTTTTGCAGTGCACAGCTTACCAAGGCTTACCAGACTGCTGATGTTCTCTTTGAAGTCTTAAAGGCCGTTAATACGATCCAATATATGGAAGTTGATTGTGAGGTTAGACTACATGACAGATAAGACCACACATCTCCAATGCCGTCATCTTTTCTTTTAGCTTTAATATTGCTCCATCATTTTAGAGGACTGCTTTTGGATGTCATGTGCCCCTTTTATGACTTCTTATGGTTGGTGAATCTAGATTTTGGAAGCTCAAGATAAAGTTGCAGAGAAGACACAGATTTTAGTGCCCTACAATATTCTTCCTTTAGATCCTGATAGTGCAAATCAGGCAATTATGAGATACCCAGAGGTATGTTTTTAGCATTGTAGCTTTGACATTGCGTTGTTGCTATGATCTACATTTATCTGTACTTAATTGCAGATTCAAGCTGCTGTTGTTGCTCTTCGTAACACTAGGGGTCTTCCCTGGCCCAAGGAATATAACAAGAGAAAAGATGAAGACATTCTGGATTGGCTACAGGCAATGTTTGGGTTTCAGGTTTGGCAAAACATATTCCTTCTTCTGCATTGCATCTAAAATTCCGTTGGCTGTATCATGCCATTGCTTGTTTTACTCTTTTCATATTCATTGGCTATTATAACCAATTTGCAGAAGGATAGTGTGGCGAACCAGAGAGAACACCTGATTTTATTGCTTGCAAATGTGCACATGCGGCAGTTTCCAAAGCCTGATCGACAACCCAAGGTTAGTTGCAGTTACATTGTCACTAACGGAATGAATTTCTCAATGTAAAGGATTGTACGTCACTACATATTTGCTCGTATGAAAATAGTGGAAGTAGGAACATGCCCAGTAGCCAAGTCATTTTTTCCTAATCTGAAGGTCTTGGGTGAAAATCTTATCTAGAGAATAGTAGAAGAAAGAAAAAACAATTAGCCATTCCAATAATTGATTAGCTGCTGTTTTTTTTCTCTTTTTTTTTTTTTTTTTTTTTTTTCCCATTCATTTGGTTAGTTGGATGATCGTGCTTTAACGGAAGTGATGAAGAAGCTTTTCAAGAACTATAAAAAATGGTGCAAGTACTTGGGTCGGAAAAGTAGCCTTTGGTGAGTGCCTTTTTCATTTAACCATTAGTGAGATTTACTTATTATTTCTATTCTTGGATGCTGACATCCATTCTCGGATGCTGACATCTATTCTTGCATGCCTCCAGTTTGTTACACACCTTTTCTATTTGTATAATCTAGTTAATGAGGTTGCAACTCTGCTATATTTATGACAGTTTATAGAGCAGTCTTCGAAGTGCTTCTGTTTGCTTTTGTGCACTATTCAAGTTTTTGTTCTGTTAAAAATAAGTGCACTGTCAAATTTTAATGCTTTTAACCTGTTTTTTTGCATCTAAATGCAGGTTACCAACCATACAGCAGGAAGTTCAACAGCGTAAACTTCTATACATGGGGTTGTATCTTTTAATATGGGGAGAGGCAGCAAATTTGAGATTCATGCCTGAATGCCTTTGTTATATATATCATCACGTATGTTGCTTGAGAAATCACTTTTCATTAAAAATGTGGCAGTTCCTACGATAGTGCTCTTTTAAGTGAGTGCTTTGTGCAATTTTATTCTGACTTCCTCGTTTATGTTTTAGATGGCATTTCAATTGTATGGTATGCTAGCCCGTAATGTCAGTCTGATGACAGGCGAGAATGTGAAGCCAGCCTATGGAGGTGAAGAGGAGGCATTCTTGAGGAAAGTTGTTACTCCCATATATGAAGTGATTGCAAAGGTTTTTTATGTAACCTATTTTTTTTTTTTTTAAATTTTAAAGAAGGTCAAATGAATGTAGGATGATGAATGATATATGGTATGGGTCGAGAATCTTCTTGTTTTTTATGATTGTTTGGCTTGACAGGAAGCTGAAAGGAGTAAAAAAGGAAGATCAAAGCATTCACAGTGGAGGAATTATGACGATTTAAATGAATATTTCTGGTATTACATTTGATCTTTTTGGAGCTTTCTTCACTAGGTGGGAGGCTGCGACTAACTTCTTTCAATGGATTATAGGTCAGTTGACTGTTTCTGGTTAGGTTGGCCGATGCGTGCAGATGCTGATTTCTTTTGCTTGCCTCTTGAACAACTACGTCAGGAAAGAAGTGGGGTAGGACATGTTTTTCATTTTTCCGCTTTCTTAGTTCTTTTACATAAAAGAGAATAAAATAAAAGAGTATTTGTACCAAGAAAGTGGAACTCTTATGCCAAATTTCTCATGAACTGGTGCTTTACTTTTCGTCGAGGGAAGTTAATATCTGTTCATGGTTAGGACATTTTGACATTAAGCTCTCTTGACTGCATCTCAACAATTTATTGTGAATCTGGAAAACAAAGAGTTTCTTATTTGTCGGCATCTAGCCTTTTTATTTTTTTCTGCATCTCTTATACTCTAGTTCAAGTTTCTTCTTAAGGTTGTCCAGTTCAATCTGAAAGACGTAATCTTCTCTTTTTTCTCAACAAGATGTAATATTCTCTTGATAGTTCTTGGCTGATCTTAATGATAATTTTCACTTACGAGTCATAAATTGTGGTGGATGTGCAGGATGGCAAGCCACTTAGCAGAGATCGATGGGTTGGAAAAGTTAACTTTGTTGAGATACGGTCGTTTTGGCATATTTTTAGAAGCTTTGATCGTATGTGGAGTTTTTTTATCCTCGCTTTACAGGTATTTAACTTCCACCCGATGTTGTCATGTTTCTTCATGTCCAAGTTTTTGACTTGGTGCTGAAAGTGGGTGTTTTCTGCAAGGCTATGATTATTATTGCTTGGAATGGTTCGGGGCAACCTGGTTCGATCTTCACTGATGATGTTTTCAAGAAAGTATTAAGCGTGTTCGTAACTGCTGCAATATTGAAGCTTGGGCATGGTTAGTTTAGTTTTCTAATCCTCTGTTCAAGTATATTATCTTTTCCATTCCTTTATTGATGGATTTTAAGGGCAGGCCTTTTTAACCTCGTTATGCATTTTGTTTGAGTAATATTGTGGAAGTTTAGAGCAATTAGAATTTTTAATCCTCATTGGATTTGGTGAAATTTAAATTTACTTTGCCTTCTTCTTTTAAAAGTGGAAAACTTATTTTATGTCACTTGCTTATGGAAAGTTGTAGACTTTAGTAAATGGGCATGCGCATCTTACCGTGTGCTAGTAGTTTGATGAAATGTTTGGACTTCTGCAGCTGTCCTTGATGTAATTCTTAGTTGGAAAGCTCAGTGGAGTATGTCATTTCATGTCAAGTTACGGTACATTTTGAAGGTTGTTTCAGCTGCTGCGTGGGTGATAATCCTACTTGTTACTTATGCTTATACTTGGGAGAATCCTCCTGGGTTTGCTCAAACCATAAAAGGCTGGTTTGGAAACAGCTCCAGTTCACCATCCTTGTTTATTTTGGCTGTTGTCATCTACTTGTCTCCAAATATGTTGGCTGCAGTGCTGTTTCTTTTTCCATTCATTCGCCGTTTCCTTGAGAGATCAAACTATAGGATTGTGATGCTAATGATGTGGTGGTCACAGGTTAGAAAAATTATGTTATTTTTGCATATTTTGGC
Organism: Ficus microcarpa; assembly: GCA_025413485.1. Classification (NCBI taxonomy): domain Eukaryota; kingdom Viridiplantae; phylum Streptophyta; class Magnoliopsida; order Rosales; family Moraceae; genus Ficus; species Ficus microcarpa. Next base: position 30,273,086 of record CM046377.1, read on the forward strand.
GTTATGGGATTGCCACTCAATTTTCTGAATTTTTGGACATTTGCAGCCTCGCCTCTATGTCGGCAGGGAAATGCATGAGAGTGCGTTTTCCCTTTTTAAGTAAGACTCCATTGTTCAATTGATTGCTGGATTGCTTCTTTAGATATAATCATCATTCTCAATCTGAATGTGTTATTTCTCTGTTTCGAACTTTTAGGTATACCATGTTTTGGGTTCTCCTTATAATCACGAAGTTGACTTTCAGCTACTATGTAGAGGTGTTGCTTCTTCCCAACTTGAATTGTTAATCCTTTACTTTAGTAAAAAAAGTGATATAATAAATGATGATAGTGTCCCACGATTGAGGTTTTTTTTGGTATGTGTGAACATTTCTTGAGGTTCTTCTTGTTGGTCTCATCATTGATTTGTGTCAATGCATAATTGTTCTTATAATCTTCCATTCTTGTTTCAGATAAAGCCTCTAGTTGGCCCAACCAAAGCTATCATGGATGTGCATATTTCTACATTTCAGTGGCATGAGTTCTTTCCCCGTGGTACTGAACATATGGATGTTAATGTCGTGGATTTGTTTGATTTATTTGTTCATCACAGTTATCACTTGTTAACTTTGTGCAGCAAAAAACAATATTGGTGTTGTAATTGCACATTGGGCTCCAATTATTCTTGTAGGTTTTATCATCTTACAAGCTAATGAATATATCTTGTCATATTTGGTTAATGAATATTCTAATAAAGTAACTTTTGTAGGTCTATTTTATGGATACCCAGATATGGTATGCAATATTCTCTACTTTATTTGGAGGTATCTATGGAGCATTTCGACGCCTTGGAGAGGTTAAGGGCTGTCTCTCATTCTTTACTCGTATATTTATTTGCTTTTTCCACTATGGAGATCTAATGGATAAATGTATGAATGACCTGTCTTAATAAGTCATGAAATCATGTGGCTTATTGTTGCTTCAAAAAATTGTTCCAGATTCGAACATTGGGAATGCTAAGATCTTGTTTTGAATCGCTTCCTGGTGCATTTAATGATTGTTTGGTTCCTGTGGAAAGGAATGAGCCAAAGAAGAAAGGGCTGAGGGCTACCTTCTCTTGTAATTTTACTGAGGTTCACATACTGTACCTTTATAATTTTGGGATTTTAGACTAGTCTATTTGCTATGATTAAAAATAATAACATGCCATTGTTTTGATTTATGCATATTGGTTTATAATTAAAGATCCCATCCAACAAAGAGAAGGGGGCAGCAAGGTTTGCTCAGTTATGGAACAAAGTCATTAGTAGTTTTAGAGAGGAAGATCTTATAAGCGATAGGTAATCTATTAAAGATTATATTCTGCATGGTATAATCTTTATTCAAAGTGTTAACTGAACATTATAGTAGTTGATTATGCATAGCTTATTTTTGTTTTGTTTTCCTCTTTTCCCCTTGTTGCACTTGGCTGAGCTTTCTTATAATTATCAGGGAAATGGATCTTCTGCTTGTTCCTTACTGCACTGATCGTGATTTGGATCTTACACAGTGGCCTCTGTTTTTACTTGCTGGCAAGGTTTGTTTCATTGTGCTTACCAAGAAATTCTGAGATCTTCAGTTTCTCTTCTACATTTGTCATTGTGTATCTGTCCATTAGATCCCAATAGCATTAGACATGGCCAAGGACAGCAGCGGAAAGGATAGAGAGCTTAAAAAGAGAATTGAGGGAGACAGTTACATGTCCTGTGCTGTTCGTGAATGCTATGCTTCATTTAGGAACATCATTAGGCACCTGGTTCAAGGTGAACGCGAAAAAGGGTATGTTTCTGTACAGTTATATATTTTTTAATAGTTTCTTTACAATTTAAGAAGTTTCACCAGAGTCCAAATAGTTTCTTTTTTATGTGTCTGAACGCTGCTTTTTGCTGACAAGTGGTAATTTCTCTGACTGGCTTTCCAGGGTTGTTGAATTTTTATTCTCCGAGGTTGAAAAACAAATAGAAAGCGGGAATCTACTTCTTGAGTTCAAGATGAGTGCTCTTCCTACCCTCTATTGCCATTTTTTAAAGCTTATGAGGCTCTTGGTAAGATTTGAGAATTCCCTGGAAATATGTTCTCGTTCTCATTCTTTCTTTCTTCTTCTTCTTCTTCTTTTTTTTTTTTTTTTTTTTTTTTTTTGAAATTCTCGTTCTCATTCTTTTAATAAGGTCTATTTGGGTCATAACATGAGCATAATTATTGCAGTTATGTAACAAGCAGGAGGACAGCAATCAAGTTGTGCTTATTTTCCAGGACATGTTGGAAACTGTGACAAGAGACGTCATGATGGAGGACCAGATATCAAGGTTTGAATCGTCAGTTGGATCCTCCTTATATGCGCTTTTAAGGCTGTTTCCTTGTAATAATAATTATAATATGTCGTTATCTTTTACTAGTTTGGTGGATTCAATGCATGGTGGATCTGGGCTTGAGATTCCACTTGATCAACAATATCAGCTATTTGCATCTGCTGGAGCTATCAATTTTCCTATTGATCCAATAACAGAAGCATGGAAAGAGAGGGTGCATCAAATTAGATACAAGTTACAGCATGATAAATATTTAAGCCTTTGAGAATTTGCTAATATCGCGCGTCTATATTTCAGATAAAACGGCTTTATTTGTTGCTTACCACAAAGGAATCTGCCATGGACGTGCCATCCAATTTAGAGGCTAGAAGGAGAATTTATTTTTTCTCAAACTCGTTGTTTATGGACATGCCTGATGCCCCAAAAGTTCGCAATATGCTTTCTTTCTCGTAAGCCTTCTGCCAGAATGTCATTATTAGTTTTGCTCGTTGCAATTTTCTCTTATTGCAACTCACTGTGGCTTGCATTTATCTACATTATACATGCTTTGTACTTTTGGACCTTTGGTCCATTTAGCCTTTGCACTTTGTGTGAGTTTCTTTGGTTCAATCTTAAATTTGAAAGATGTTCATATTTATATATATATTTTCTACATTGATGTTATGGTTTTGTGTTAGCGATCCTCTGTTTTTTTTCTTTTTTTCCGTTGTATATCCCATGGTATGATCCTGCTTATTTGAATTGCCTTTAGGCTACTGTTGTTATGAAGATATAAGGATTTGGTTATCTTCTGCAACAAATTGTCTTTCCAGCGGCAAACAAACAATTATAATTTACTTGTTTTATTTTTTTATTTTCCTTTTTCTTCTCTATTAATTTTGCTTATTCTTCTTCATATCATAGCAAACATAAGTCTGCTGCCTAACAGCTTTCAGATATGGAGTAACCTTTGTTTCTTTTCCTTTTGTGTATCACAATTTGGCTGGCTAGTTGGCTGTCGTAGGCTTGTATTTCATTTCTTTTTCCTATGTATATTTCCTGACAAAATTACATAACTTTTGGTTGTAGTATTTTGACTCCTTATTACACAGAGGAGGTTCTTTTCTCCTTGCATGATTTGGAAGAACAAAATGAGGATGGTGTCTCAATATTGTTCTACCTGCAAAAGATTTTTCCAGGTTTATTTATCATCGCTCCATGAATCATCCGGTGTCTTTGTATATTGTTTTGCCTGAGAAAATGCGCATGTCTTGTTACTGATCTGGTGGATTTTGAAACATTCAGATGAATGGGGAAACTTTCTTGAGCGAGTGAAGTGCAGTAGTGAGGGGGAGCTAAAAAAATCTGATGAATTGGAAGAACTTCGTCTATGGGCATCATACAGAGGGCAGACTTTGACTAGAACTGGTACTTCTTAGCAAACTGTTTTGCGAGGAGATTATCTCATGCACGCGCATGCAAGCGAACAAATATATATTATATTATCTTTACAGTTACTAACGTTTTTATATGATTGTCAGTAAGGGGTATGATGTACTACCGGAAAGCATTGGAGGTTCAGGCTTTTCTTGATATGGCTAGAGATGAGGGTATTTATTCTACCTCTTGGAATCATAATCTAGTCTTCCTTTGTTTTGTTTGCTAACAATGTAATCTTATTATGTTATCCTGCTGAATTTTCACATCTTTAGATCTAATGGATGGCTACAAGGCAGTAGAATTGAATTCAGAGGATCAACAAAAGGGGGAAAGATCACTGTGGGCACAATGCCAGGCAGTAGTTGATATGAAATTCACGTATGTCGTATCTTGCCAACTCTATGGTATTCACAAGCGGTCTGGTGATGCTCGTGCGCAGGACACCTTGAGGCTCATGACAACGTATGTGTATACCAAGAATAGTATATTTTTGAACTCTGTCTATCAAAAGTTTTAATTGACATGAATGTCCATGTGGCAGGTATCCATCACTTCGTGTGGCATACATTGATGAGGTTGAACAACCCAGCAAAGATCGATCAACTTCAAGAAACAACCCCAAACTTTATTATTCAACTCTGGTGAAGGTGTTGCCATTTCAAAATCTGGACCAGGTAAATATTATCACAACAAAGAGTTCAAATGGATGGTGCAGTGCTTGGAATTTTGTAATTGTTTTTTTTTTTTTTTTTTTTTCCTTGTATGCATGAAAGATTGTATGACCTAGCTATCATGATTGTTGCATTGGCAATTGTTAGTTTCATAGGCATCAATCTGGTCCATACTTCATTTCACACTTGTTGAATGAAAAATTTGTCTTTCATTGGATTCAAAATTGCAGTTGCTTTTCTATTTCAAACTCAAGGTTAGAAACACTAGCAATGCTGAAAGTTTATTACAAAGTAAGCATGACATTTTAGTTCCTCTATCGGTTAAACCTTGCACTGATATCTGGATATGCTTGTTCTATACTAGTTTCGAAATTCTTAAAGCCTTATACGTGAAAATGCCCCAACATGAATGAGCAGTTCCATAGCAAGGAAACCTGTAGTAAAATAGGCAGAGAATAATACTTTTTCTCATCAATTCGAATAAAGGGATGTACACGTCTATATACTGTTCTAGAAAGAGAAAAAGAAACTAGAAGAAAAAGGAAACTACCCAATTCAGCCTATGACACAGATCCCAAGATTAAAGGGAAAAAATTAATTTCCTATCTAAATACATACAATCAGATTTGTTTCCTAAAAGTAGTCTATGACAGCTGTACAAGTCAACACTCCCCCTCAAGCTGGAGAATAGATATCTTCCATTCCCAGCTTGGAAATAATGCCGTGAAAAATTGCACCATTGAGTCCTTTGGTCAAGACATCTGCTAGCTGACTCCCTGAGGGCACGTAAGACATGCAGATTAGGCCTTCTTCCAGTTTTTCCTTGATGAAGTGTCTGTCAACCTCGATATGCTTTGTCCGGTCGTGTTGAACTGGATTGTGAGCAATATTTATTGCCGATTTATTGTCACAATACAGCTTCATAGGCCCCACCCATTTGATTCTCAGGTCATCTAGGATAATCTTTAGCCACAACAGTTCACACACTCCTTGAGCCATTGCCCTAAACTCCGACTCAGCACTTGACCTTGAGACTACATTCTGGCTTTTACTTCTCCACGTTACTAAGTTTCCACCAAGGAATGTGCAATAACCAGATGTTGATCTCCTGTCTACCGAAGAGCCTGCATAGTCTGCATCTGTGTAGCCTTCCAATGTGAGTTCACGATCCCTCCTGAAGAGAACTCCTTTTCCTGGACTCCCTTTCAAGTAGTGTAACACTCGATGGGCAGCTTGTAAGTGTGACTCTCTTGGATCATGCATGAATTGACTAACCACGCTTACCGAGTATGCGATGTCTGGTCGAGTATGAGCAAGATAGATGAGTTTTCCAACCAATCTCTGATACATCTCCTTATCAACAGCCGGTTCCTCCTTTGCTTCGCCTAACTTCTGATTCGGTTCCATAGGTGTAGCTACTGGTTTACAGCCGAGCTTCCCAGTTTCCTTCAAGAGATCTGTCACGTACTTCTGCTGTGAGATAAAAATTCCCTGTCTTGAGTATGAAACTTCAATACCAAGGAAATACTTTAGTCTTCCAAGCTCCTTTATCTCAAATTCCTTCTTCAAACACTGTTTCAGGGCCTGCTTCTCCTTTTCATCATTTCCTGTAACAATAATATCATCAACATATACTAGAAGGGCTGTCACTCCCCCTGTGGCCGAATGCTTGATGAAGAGAGTATGATCTCCTTGGCTCTGCTTGTATCCTGTTGCCTTCATTACTTTAGTAAATCTCCCAAACCAGGCTCTAGGTGATTGTTTCAATCCATATAGGGCTTTCTTCAGTCTGCACACCTTGTTAGCTGTCTCTTTTCCTTCAAATCCTTGTGGGATGCTCATATAGATTTCTTCTTCCAGATCACCATGCAAGAAGGCATTCTTCACATCGAATTGTTGAAGCTGCCAGTTGAAATGAGCTGCCAGAGATAACAAGATCCTCACTGTGTTCATTTTTGCCACAGGAGCAAATGTCTCCTGATAATCAACTCCATAAGTCTGAGTATAACCCTTCGCAACTAACCTTGCTTTATACCTTTCAAGAGAGCCATCAGCCTTGTATTTCAAAGTAAAGACCCATTTACATCCCACCAAATTCTTTCCTTCTGGTTTATCAACAATCTCCCATGTTTTGTTTTTTTCCAGTGCATCCATTTCCTCTCTCATAGCATTCCTCCACTCCCTTTTAGACAATGCCTCAGTTAAAGTGTTTGGAACAGAAATAGTGTGTAAACTCACAATAAAGTTTCTATAGGTGGAGAAAAACGCTTAAGTGACACATAGTGGGACAAAGGATATAAAGGATGTTTCGTGCATTCTCTGGTACCTTTTCTAACAGCAATAGGGAGGTCAAGATCCTTCTTTGGTATTTCATCAGATGGTATATGCAGAGGTGAGGCAGAACTTACCATATCTTCATTAGCAGGACTCGGGTTGGCAGGTTGAGCTTGTGTCAGGTCTGGAACAGCTGATTTTCTTGAATACACCAGAGGAAATCTCATAGAGTCATAAATACGGACAGACGTTGGAGTATGAACAGGGATTGGAGAAGACGAAGGACTGGACACAGGTTCGGATTCTGGGGCTGACACTTGTTCAGATTCTGGTGCTGACACTGGGGCTGACACTGGTTTAGGGATTGGGTCAACATTCTCGGTGGAGGGTAGATCAAGAGACCCAAAAGGACCAAGGTTATTGTCACAATCTTTTTCTTCTGTAAGTGACATCTCTCCCTGAAGATAGGATTGTGAGAAGTAGGGTTTGTTTTCAGCAAAGGTGACATCTGCAGAGAGGTAAAATTTCCTAGAAGGAGGATGGTAGCATTTGTACCCTTTTTGTGTAGATGAGTAGCCAAGAAACACACATTTGATTGCTCTGGGGTCTAATTTTCCTCTATTATGGCTATGAACATGTACAAAAGAGGTACAACCGAAGACTCGAGGGATGAGACCATTTGACATTCTGACATGAGGATAAAATTTTGCAAGATTTTCCATGGGAGTTGTGTAATCTAATGTTCTTGAGGGTAGTCTATTGATCATGTATGTGGCAGTAAGAACAGCCTCCCCCCAATAAGATTTTGGAACATTCCCTTGGAATAACAAGGCTCGAGTGGTATTAAGTAAGTGGCCATTTTTTCTCTCGGCAACCCCATTTTGTTGTGGTGTGCTTATACAGGATGATTCATGAATAATGCCTTCCTTTTGGAAGTAGGGTGTCAAGATTTGGTTGAAATAATCCCTTGCATTATCAGACCTAAAGCCCTTAATTTTTACCCCAAACTGGTTTTGAATCATGGAATGAAAATTAGGGATAACACTACTTACATCAGATTTGTGTTTGAGCAAGAATATCTATGTAACCCTAGTGCAGTCATCAATGAGAGAAACAAACCATTTAGCCCCCGAAATGTTTGGAATTGTGGATGGTCCCCAAATGTCACTATGAATCAATTCAAAAGGATGTAAACTTTTCTTGTTACTAATGGGAAAGGGTACACGGGTGTGCTTTGCAATTTCACAAACATCACAATGGAAATCTGTAACATTCAATCCTTTAAACAAAGAAGGAAACATGATATTCAAGACTCTAAACGAAGGATGACCAAGACGACAATGGTGAAGCCAAATGGCTTCTTTATTTGAAGAACTAAGAAAAGACAATGACAAATTATTTATGACTCCTTTTGAAGTACTCAATGTTTCAAGATAGTAGAGCCCGTTCCTTTCCTTAGCAAGTCCAATCTTCCTCCCCGAATCCTGGTCCTGAAAAACACAGTAAGTGGGATGGAAAATTGCATAGCATTTTAGGTCTTTTGTGAGTTTTTTAATTGAAACAAGGTTTGCTGACAATTTTGGGACATGAAGAACATCTTTAAGAACAAGAGATGGTGTTATTTGGATATCTCCTAATCCTGCAACTGTAGCTAGGGAACCATTTGCAACAATAATTTTCCTACTGCTAGGACATGGAGGGTAAGAACTAAAGCATTGTGAAGTGTGAGTCATATGATCTGTTGCCCCTGAATCAACGATCCAAGAGTTGGTCAAACACTTTTCTGAGACATGTAATCCAAAAGGGAATGATGACTTACCTGAGAGTGCCAATGAACATGCACTAGACGGCTTATCAAGGGAACTAATCAAGCCTCTTAGTTTTTCGACCTCTTCAACATTGAGTCCTCCTTTCTCTTGTCCCTCGCTTTGGTTGGTTTGTTCTGTCATGTGTGCCTGAGATTGAAATCTCTGTTGACCTCCACGGTTTCCCCATTCTCGGCTTGGTGGCTTACCATGCAATTTCCAGCAGTTTTCCTTGGTATGCCTCGGCTTTTTACAGTAGTTACACCATAAGTTGTCCTTGCTGTCTGACCGCTGATGGTTCCTGTTGTCTCTTTCCGAGAGCTTGGACAGGTCTGCTCTCCCTCTGTCTTGCATCTGGGGCTGTTCAGATTTAGTCACCAAGGCTGAACTGTCTGAGGCTTGAGGTTCAAGCATTACACTCCTTCGACTTTCCTCTGCCCTTATTAGAGAGATTGTCTCTTCTAATGAAGGCGTTTCCTCCCTACCAAGTATTTGAACCCTAACCTGATCAAATTCAGGATTGAGTCCAGCCAAGAAGTCATACACTCGGTCCTTCTCAATAAAGTTCTTCAAGATGGCAGCATCCTCTGAGCACTTCATCTCAAATACCCGGTAGTGATCGAGCTCTTGCCATAAATTCTTCAATAAATTCGCATATTCTGTCACTGTTTTGTCTCCCTGTTTGGAAGCACCTGTCTTCACCTTTATCTCGTACACCTGGGCTGCGTCACGAGCTTTCGAATAGGTCTGCCGAATGGAGTCCCAAATCTCCTTTGCAGTTGTCAGAAACATACAAGTATCACTGATTGCAGGATCCATCGAGTCCCATAACCACGACATGACCATAGAATCTGCCTCATCCCATGCTTCGAAGAATGGGTCTCCCTTTTTCGGTCCTGTTCCAAGAAGATGACTTAATCTCCCTTTACCCTTCAGGTACGTCTTGACAAATTGAGACCACTTGAGATAATTTTTCTCAGTCAGCCTGTATGTAGCCTGAACGTTCTGCAGATCGCCAGTCATCTGATTCGAAGTAACCTCTTCTGATTGGACAGAGGTATTTGTGGTTTCAGAGGACATTATGGTCGGAGGGGAGAAAAGGAACAGACAGAAAAAAAAAAAAAAAAAGAAACGAAGGCTCCAAAAGATAGAGAAGTCACAGCAATGAAGGCTGCGAAAGAAACCCAGAAAAAACGCCTAAAGCTCTGATACCATGTAGTAAAATAGGCAGAGAATAATACTTTTTCTCATCAATTCGAATAAAGGGATGTACACGTCTATATACTGTTCTAGAAAGAGAAAAAGAAACTAGAAGAAAAAGGAAACTACCCAATTCAGCCTATGACACAGATCCCAAGATTAAAGGGAAAAAATTAATTTCCTATCTAAATACATACAATCAGATTTGTTTCCTAAAAGTAGTCTATGACAGCTGTACAAGTCAACAAAACCTTTTGCAGTGATTGTGGGCTTTTCCCTTTGGGTCTGACCTAATGACTAGTTGCCGATGGAGCTTGTTGTGCAGCTTGCTCTACTTTATAAAACTGTTTAATTGTATTTTTCACCTCATTGTATCATTGTCTGCACACAGATAATCTATAAAATAAGGCTTCCAGGACCGGCCATTTTGGGTGAGGGAAAGCCAGAAAACCAGAATCATGCAATTATTTTCACACGTGGGGAGGGTCTGCAAACAATAGACATGAACCAGGTAAAACGGTTTATATTGTGAAAGTTCGTCTTTTAGCATATTGTCAATCTTCTAATGCTTCCAAAATTTTGCAGGATAACTACATGGAAGAAGCCTTGAAGATGAGAAATTTGCTGCAAGAATTTCTAAAGAAGCATGACGGTGTTAGAAATCCTTCAATTCTTGGACTGAGGGAGCATATATTTACTGGAAGGTAGATTTTCTGTCAATGTGAAATAGGCACAAAGAAATTCGTAACTACTGAATTTCTAACTGTATTTCTGCTATCCGGTGTAGTGTTTCTTCTCTAGCTTGGTTCATGTCAAATCAGGAGACTAGTTTTGTGACCATTGGTCAGAGATTGTTGGCCAACCCACTGAAGTAAGTTAAAAACCTCCAAAACTCTTCAAACAACTGGTATTAAAAGAAAATAATGACAAAAATCTAATGGGTCTATCATATGTGAATTTGTTTCCTTTTGTTCCTTCCTTTAAAGTTTGTTGTTTTCCATGTGTTGGCAGTAATTTAGGAGTTTTTATTTTTATTTTTAGGGACGTTGTTCTTTTTATTTTTAGGAAAGTTGTTCTTTGGCTATTTTTAGAAAGTAGTTTAGGGGTTTAGTCCTTTTCTTCTTTCCTATAAAAGGTCTTGTACTGATTTAATCAAATTAGAAAAAAAAGAGAGTTTTTCTTTTCAGCCCTAATACACGCTTACACCATGCTATGTTAAGCTCTTGGTTCTTTGTTTCTGCTCATCCAGGGTTTGCTTCCACTATGGTCATCCAGATGTGTTTGATAGGCTCTTTCATCTTACTAGAGGAGGTGTCAGCAAAGCGTCCAAGGTTATCAATCTGAGTGAAGACATATTTGCTGGTACAAAATGGACATATTTGCTCGAAGAAAGATCTGATATATTTTATGAATGATTTTAGGGTTGCGGGATGACTAATGTGATTGTCATGCAGGATTCAATTCTACATTGCGTGAAGGCAATGTAACTCATCATGAGTACATACAAGTTGGGAAGGGAAGAGATGTGGGACTCAACCAGATTTCTATGTTTGAGGCGAAAATAGCTTATGGAAATGGAGAGCAGACATTGAGTCGAGATATATATCGTCTTGGACATTGTTTTGATTTTTTCCGGATGTTGTCATGTTATTTCACCACAATTGGCTTCTACTTTAGTAGTCTGGTATTATTACAGTACTTCTGTCATATGAGTCAGGTTTACACTGTATTTTAGTATCTGAAGACGCTGAACAATAACCTGTCTCCCTCTTTCAGGTAACCGTGCTTACTGTGTATGTGTTTCTTTATGGGCGGCTTTATCTTGTTCTTAGTGGACTTGAAGAAGGTTTAAGTACTCAAAAAGGTATACGGGATAATAAGCCTCTTCAAGTTGCTCTCGCTTCTCAACCTTTTGTTCAGATAGGATTTTTGATGGCCCTACCTATGTTGATGGAAATTGGCCTGGAAAGGGGTTTCCAGACAGCACTGAGTGAATTCATGCTGATGCAATTGCAACTAGCCCCAGTTTTTTTCACGTTGTCTCTTGGAGCACTGAGTGAATTCATACTGATGCAATTGCAACTAGCCCCAGTTTTTTTCACGTTTTCTCTTGGAACAAAAACCCACTATTATGGAAGGACGTTGCTTCATGGAGGTGCAAAATATAGGCCCACAGGTCGAGGTTTTGCCGTGTTCCATGTCAAATTTGCTGATAACTATAGGCTCTACTCGCGCAGCCACTTTGTGAAGGGTTTGGAGCTCATGATCTTATTGATTGTGTACCAAATATTTGGCCAACCTAATAGAAGTGCTGTTGCCTATGTTTTGATCACAGTATCTATGTGGTTTATGGTTGGCACCTGGCTTTTTGCACCTTTCTTGTTCAATCCTTCAGGTTTTGAGTGGCAAAAGATTGTCGATGATTGGACTGATTGGAACAGGTGGATAAGCAACCAAGGTGGAATTGGTTTTTCTCCTGAAAAGAGTTGGGAATCATGGTGGGAGGAGGAACAAGAGCATCTCCGTCATTCTGGAAAGTGTGGCATAATAGTTGAAATTTTGTTGGCTATACGATTCTTTATTTATCAGTATGGACTTGTATATCACTTGACCATTTCAAGCAAGACCAAAAGTTTTCTGGTAAATGCTAACCTAGTTTCTTCTTTTATCTTCTCTCCCTCATTACTTGAAATGAAATGGTGGTAGAAGAATATCAGTCTTTTTTTTTTTTCAATTTGTTAAGAGCATAAATCATTTAATCCTGTTTCTGAATATTTTTGCATGCCTTAATGATAGATACGAGCCATATTATACTAGTTTGTAATCTTATCTCTTATGAAATTTCTTTTACTCTGAAAAACTAACATCACGGGTTTTCACTATTTGACAGGTTTATGGCATCTCGTGGCTGGTAATTTTTGTAATATTGTTTGTGATGAAGGTGAGTGTCAATTTGTATTATTTTTTCTTGAATATTTGCCTGTTTTAGTGGCAAAGTGGTTTGTTCCTAAAAGCAATATTTATTTGTTACTCAAGTTGATGTAGTTTGTTCATTGGGCTATTGAATTTTGCTTGTTTATGTTCTTTCTGATTGCGTTGTTTTCTAAATGAATGATTAAATGTATTCTAACAATATGGCATTACCATTGTCTCCTGTTCCAGCAAAGGAAAAAACGAAAAAAGAAAGAATGCCAATGCCTATTGAGAAGTTGTCTGCTTTTTCATTTTCTTTGTTATGCCACTGTGTCATTTATTTGATAGCTACATGAGTGCTTTTATTTATGGTCGACTAACTTGTGTTTTCTTTTCTTTTCTTTTCTTTTCGAAGACTGTGTCTGTTGGGAGGCGAAAATTCAGTGCAAGTTTCCAACTCATGTTACCGATCAAGGGATTAATATTGTTAACTTTTGTGTCCATTCTGGTCACTCTGATTGCCCTCCCTCACATGACAGTGCAGGACGTCATTGTGTGTATTCTTGCGTTTATGCCTACTGGCTGGGGGATGCTTTTGGTCAGTTAACGTTTCACTCTAAATGCTTATATTTCTTTGCAAAACATCAGTGGTTCCCCGTGCCACCCAATGTATGTGGGTCGCAGGAATAGTAGTGCCACCGCTTATGCCAAATATTATTTTCCCGTTACATCACCCGCTTTGATTTGCTTCTCTGATATGTATTTACATGGATTACCTAATTATTTTTTCCCCTTCTTGTCCAGATTGCACAAGCCTTGAAGCCTGTTGTTCGTAGAGCCGGGTTCTGGGGATCTATTCGGACACTCGCTCGAGGCTACGAGATTGTGATGGGCTTGCTTCTTTTCACACCAGTTGCATTCTTGGCCTTGTTCCCATTCGTGTCAGAGTTCCAAACCCGTATACTCTTCAACCAAGCGTTCAGCAGAGGTTTGCAGATTTCTCGTATCCTTGGCGGGCACAGGAAAAATTGGTCATCCTGAAACAAGGAGTGAGCTACCTTACTGACAGGCAAGAGCACACGAAAGAAGAGTGTTTATCGTTGTTGAAATGTTTGTTTATGAACTCAGGTTGGGGCTGCAATTTTGTTGATTCCATTTGGCTTACCACGAGCTTTATCCAATTCAAACGAATGTGAAGGGTTTTTATTTTAAGAAATAGTCCTTATTTTTCAAGTCATAGTTCATTGCCATTTAATTTAATTTTCTTTTCAAGTCTCTTTATTACCGGCGTATCAGTATTTTATGACTAAACTTAAAGACTTAAAATGTCGATTATATCCATAGATAAATAATTTATCAGTGTCAATTGAGATAAGATTTAAATTTTGCATTTGATTAAACTCATGATTCAAATAATAAAAGTTTTAATAACAAACAACACACAATGCCCTTTTGTCAAATCTAATTTTTTTCGTTTTTCTATGACAATCAATATGCAAATGGGACTGGTACTAATTGCTAGAAATTTATAGTAAGGAACTATTAAATATTGCCCTAGCATATTTTTCTCAATCTTACCATTAACAAGGGAGAAATTTGTAAAAATGTTAAATTGTATGTATCGAAATTTGAACTTTTTTGAAAGTGTATCGAAATTCGAGTTTTTTCGAAAGTGTATCAAAAATCGAATTTGTAACTTGCTAAAATGTATCTTTGTTTAGATCACATATCCAATTTTAGAAATTGAAAAATTTTTATAAAATTATTTTTTCATTTTGAAAAAGAAAACTATCTTATTTTTAAACTTATTTTGTAGAGTATTTTTTTCTAAAAGAAAATAGATTTTTTAAAAATATTATTATAATGTACAATTCCTAGTATATTTTTTCTCATTTCAAATGATTTTTTATTTTAAAAAAAAAGTTTTTATATATCAAATACTATTTTAGGGGAAGTCTGTGGTAGAGACCCTTTGAGGGTCTCTACCGATACAGTTTTTTTTTTTACCGTTAGATTTGATCGAACGGTTGAAATGTTGTAGGTGTACCATACTTATTATACACCCTACCTCACATTACCCTTCCCACCCAAAGTCTTCTCTGTCGCCGGCGATGGATGCCGACGACCCACCCTCGACGCTGGTGACCCACCTCTGGCCCCCCCACCACCGGCCCCAGCCTCGGTCGGCCGGCCGCCGGCGACCCCACCTCTCTCTCTTCCCCTTTCTCTATCTTCTCTTATTTCTCCCTTCCTCTTTCTCTCTCTTCTCTCTTCTCCCGTGGCCCTCCCCCGTCGGCCCCCAGCCCGCCCCCAGCCCCCCAGCTTGCCCGGTGCACCCCTCACCCCAGGCCCCCTCCCTCGGCCTCCCCCACCCCCCGGCCCCCTCTTTCTCTTCCCCTTTCTTTCTCTTTTCCTCTCTTCTCTCTCTCTCTTCCCCCCTCTCTCTCTCTTCCCGACCCTCGGCCCCCCCACCCCCGGCGCCCGGCACCCCCTCATCCCACCCCCACCCGTGTCTCCCCCACTCTGACCCCAACGTGAGAAGAGAGAGAGAGGGGGGAAGAGAGAGAGAGAAGAGAGGAAAAGAGAGAAAAAGAGGGGGCCGGGGGGGTCGTCAGGGTGGAGGGGTGCCGGGGGGGTGGGGGGAGGCCGAGGGAGGGGGGCCTGGGGTGAGGGGCGCACTGGGCAAGCTGGGGGGCCGGGGGGCGGGCTGGGGGCCGGTGGGGGAGGGCCGCTGGAGAGGAGAAAAGAGAGAGAAAGGGGAAGAGAGAGAGAAGAGAAGAGAGAGAAAGGGGAAGAGAGAGACGGGGTCATCGGCGGCCGGCCAGCCGGGACTGGGACCGGTGGTGGGGGGGCCAGAGGTGGGTCGCCGGCGTCCGTCGCGGCAGCGGGAAGATCGCCGGCGACGGAGAAGACTTTGGGTGGGAATGGTAATGTGAGGTAGGGTGTATGATAAGTATGATACACCAACAACATTTCAACTGTTCGATCAAATCTAACGGTTCAAAAAAGGGCCGTATCGGTAGAGACCCTTTTTATTCTAAAAATAAAAACTTTTTAATTTAAAATAAAAAAATTTCTTTTGTAAAATTAGATGTGCGATTCAAATAGAACCGTAAAATTTCTGTCTCAAAAAAGGTTAAAAACTGGAGGGGAGTCTCTCTCTGTTTTTTTTTAAATAATTTTTAAGAGAGGAGACGCTCCTTTTGTCTATATTTTTCATTTTCTTCTTCGCTTTTCCCATTTCAAATTAAATAAACATAGGAAACAATGGCCATAGATATTCAACTGAAGGGTTATTAATTATCAGTAATTCTCTTGTGTTTTATTCATGTGCAAACATTTGGATTAGTTTGATTGTTGTTTAAGATTTATTGGATGGATATGCTCACGTCATTCGGATGACTATTTATGTTATGAAGGTTTCGAATTTAGATAAATAAAAAGAAAGAAAATTTGTTCTCATACATCAAAATGCGCAGGAAGCTACAAACAACAATAATGGACGAGCACCTCATTCTGCATGGCGCAATTATGATGATTTTAATGAGTATTTCTGGTGAGATATTTGCAGCATTGTGTGCTTTTATAAAATGTCATACTTTAAAGGCTAACAATTTTCCCTTTCAGGTCACTTCATTGTTTCGAACTTGGCTGGACATGGCGCAAAAAGTCAACCTTTTTTCAAAAGCCAAAACCCAAGAAGGTTTGCTACTTTCTCTTGCTGAATATGCATAGATACATATATATGTACATATAACATGCACTCACGCGCACACACACACACACTAATCCTGCCGATCAAATGAGGTCTGAGGTACTTAATATGTTACGTCCTTATGGGCTTAATTCCTTTTGTAAATGTGTTGCTGATTTTATTTTCTTAAAATGGAACAGAGTATGCTTACATCTGGTGGAAGTAAAAATCGAGGGAAAACATCTTTTGTGGAGCACCGAACTTTTCTTCGTCTTTATCATAGCTTTCATCGTCTCTGGATATTTCTTGTGATGATGTTCCAGGTTTGCATGTTTACACTGAAGCTGCATTTCTCTTCTAGTCGTTGACATGGATTAGTCAAAATTCATGGTTGAATGTTCTTTATTCTTTTTGTCATTGTTTTCTTTTCGTAATTGCACTTTTATCCGTTTTAGTTGATACCCAATTTCCCTTTTTGCTGAATGATAACCTTTTTTACTTAGAGAAATAAGATTCATCGCCTAAAAAATTGCAAGCTATTATGATTTCAAAAGATTCAGCTTCCTCTCTGATTTTCAGGGACTCACCATTATTGCATTCAATGGAGGAAAGCTTAATGCGAAGACCCTTCGGGAAGTTCTTAGTCTTGGTCCAACATTTGCCGTCATGAAGTTTTTTGAGAGTATGTCTTTATCTTCTGTAGAAACAACACTTTTGAGCATATAATTTATCCTTAACGTTCTCAGGCCTATTTCACGATTACAGTTTTCTAAGTTAATTTCTTTATTCTGAAATTCTGTTTCATTTATATAGGTGTCCTAGATGTTATAATGATGTATGGGGCATATTCTACAACACGGTGCCTAGCTGTTGCTCGTATTTTTCTCCGTTTTCTTTGGTTTATTGTTGCTTCAGTTGTCATATCTTTTCTTTATGTGTACGTATTTAATCTTTTCTCAACATTTCTTCCATCACTTTGTTTCTTCCTGGGTGGCCTTGCATTGTTTCTGTCTAATTCTCAGCTAATGGTTTCATTTCCTCGGTTAAATTTAGGAAAGCACTCCAAGAAGAAAGTAAACGGAACGGAAATCCTTTTATTTTCAAATTATATGTGATTGTCGTTGGCATATATGCTGGCATCCAATTTTTCATAAGTTTTCTCAAGCGGATTCCTGTCTGCCACCAGTTGACTAATCAATTTCATTGGTGGCCAATGATTCGCTTTGTCAAATGGATGCGCCAGGTCCGTTTATGTATTTGACTTTCATGTTTCTACTGTTGGTTGATTTTCATTTTTTTAATTATTGGTTTATTAATTACTGTATTCTTTTATGAAGGAACGCTATTACGTTGGGGGTAGCATGTATGAGAGGACCACTGACTTCATCAAGTAATCTGTTATTCTCTTTATTTCTCTCTCTCTCTCTCTCTCTCTCTCTCTAGATGTTCAATCTCAAATTTATCATACATGGTGGTGAGAGTGTTGTTTTACATATTATTTCCTCTTTTAATAGAAGAAAAAGTACTCTAAATTGTGTTCTGTTTGTCATTTAAAAGAAAATGTGGTGGTAACTAATTTCTTTGAAATGGTTTGCAAAATTATCTTTTAGTAGTATGCGTTAAAGGTGACTGGAAGTTGCATGAAAAATGTTCTGTAATCTTTCAGGTATGTGCTGTTCTGGCTTGTCGTTTTGAGCGCAAAGTTTTCATTTGCATATTTTCTCCAGGTTAGTCATGAATATAATTTTCCTCTGGCTATTAGTTGTATATTAATTTTTTAAAATAGTGTAACTGATTTTCTGTTTTTGCATTTTGCAGATTGAGCCACTTGTGGGACCTACTCAAACAATAGTGGACATGACAGGAATTACATATTCTTGGCATGATGTAGTTTCTGGAAGTAAGCTGCAGGGTGTTTTCGTTTTTGAAATGTTGAGCGTTTAAATCATCGGATTTTGTTTATTACGTCCTTGGCATACTATAATAGGTGTTTTTTTTTTAAATGTCGAGTGTAGGAAATTAAACTCTTTGGGCATTTTATTAAAGTTCTTTCCACCTGTGTTTGCAGATAACCATAATGCTTTGACTGTTGTTTGCTTATGGGCTCCAAAAATAGCTGTAAGTTGGAATGTCCTTACCACAGACAAATATTTCCATCAGACCCCAATGCAAAGATTACTATCTGAAACTTGATTTCGTGGTCACAAATCCAATTGTGTATAGACATTTTCAAAATGCTTTTTATGTTATTTTTGGGGAATCCCCACCCAGTAAATTGTGATTACCTTCTTTTAAGTAGTTTACTCCTGATTTATTTGAACTATTACGTTGAAGAGTTGGTGTTAAGTTGACGGCTAATTCGTTGCAGTGGCAATCAGTATATGATTGCTGCTTCCTTGGTGATATTAACACCCTTTCTTGATATGTTGCAGATCTATCTCTTAGATATCCATGTGTTTTACATGGTTATATCATCTATTTGGGGGTTTTTGCTTGGGGCCAGAGATCGTCTTGGAGAAGTGAGTAATTATATCTGATTCTGTGTTTCTATCAATCAAGCTTAAGATGAATCCTTTCTGTCATTGGTTTTCGTTTTTTTGTTTTTGCAATCTGATTTTTCAATATAGCGTGTTCATTTTATTTCCAGATTAGGTCCTTGGAAGCACTTCACAAGCTTTTTGAGCAGATTCCTGGAGCTTTTATCGACACTCTTCACCTATCTATTCCTAACAGGTGATTTTTCTTAAATCTTTTTGGTACATTTTGCTAATCCCTTGATGCGGATAAGGAGTAATGACATTTAAAAGGCACTGGATAACATTCATCGACGTGTTAAGAATCAAAATAGGAATTACGAACATTGTTAAGAATCAAAATGGGAATTATCTAATACTAGTTAACACCTAAATGGAAATTAAATAAGGAGCTTGAATCTCGACTGCCAAAATGTGCCTAAAGTAGGATTTATGAAAGATTTTAATAATATTTAGGATAAGGAAAAGTTTCTCGGAATCATTGAGAAAGGGAATAAACCGACCTTCCTCCATCATAATCCAGTTCCTTTTCATTAGTCCGTATTAGTGCAAGTAAACAAGAAATTCATATGGACTGTAAATCATACCTAAATCTACGTTGCTGGCAAGTAAATGTGCCATTTTACTGTTTCTTCTCCGAAGGAAAAAAAAAAAAAAGTGTGCCATTTTGTGTTTTTGTATTTCTTTTTCCACATGTCAATAATGGTACAGATACTTTTCTCTATGGACGAAAATTCAACTTTTATAATTGCTTTCACGTTAAAGTGAATGTTCTCCTTTCATTGGCAATCCAATAAACGTAGTTTTACTTTTTGCAGGACTTCCCGTCAGTCTTCCAGTGAGGTGAGTTGTACCCCAAAAAAGAAAAAAAAAAAAAAAAATCACTTGTTGATACAATTATGGTTTCTAGTTTCCGAATGAACATTATATAGTATTGAAATTGTATAACGTGAAAAGCATCCTTGTGGTGTAAGCCCTGATAACAATAAAGAGCGCAAAAAAATTTCTTAAAACCCGGAGGGATAAAACAAGTACAATAATTGCAACATTGCATGGAATGCAATTATCAAAGCAAGTACTCTTTTTTTTTTCGCTGCTTTTCTAGCCCCTCATGGCTGAACGAAACCATCCCCAACAACTTAAGTGAATTCATGACCACTTGCTACTGGGGGCCTTTGATTTATCTTGCCCGTGTTTAGTTTACCATTGTCATTCTCATTTTAGCAGTTCAGTTGATGATTTAAATGAGCTGACAAAATTTTGCATTTGAAGGTTGAGAAGAACAAGCATGATGCTGCTCGGTTCTCTCCATTTTGGAACGAGATCGTAAAAAATCTTAGGGAAGAAGATTACATCACGAACCAGTAAGCGCTACAATCTATATTTATTTCGTTAGTCCTTTGAAGTTCTGCAGGATTATTAGTTTTACATGTTGCTATCTCTCTTGGCCCTAAATTTTGTTGCAGTGAAATGGAATTGCTTGAAATTCTGAAAAATTCTGGAACTCTTGCTTTGGTTCAGTGGCCTCTCTTTCTTCTCGCTAGCAAGGTCATTAGTTACTTTTTTTGGTTTCAATCTCTTTACGTATTTATATATTGGATAAGGAAGTCTGGTTTTAGTTACTTTTTTTTGGTGTCAATCTACGTATTTATCCCTTTTTTGAAACATGCTGTTAATTACTCCATGTCTTTCTTATAACTCCTTTACACTTTCCCGTTTTCCTCGTATTGTATTTCTCTAGTGCCCTGCTATGTTGGACGAGAAAACTGACTTAAACGACTTAAGTGTAAGAAGTAAGCTCTAACACCTCATGTTTTTGCAGTGGTGATTTCACAGGAACTAGGAGAGAATGGTTTTGTAATGGAGATGATGATAATTTTGCCTGTAGCATGGTTTGTGTAGGTAACCAAGCGTGCTAATGAGTCTAACGTGAGCAATGTTTTACAATTTCTTAAGGTAGATTTTCCTAGGCCTACCGAAGTTTAGGCCAATTATGCTTTTGCTTTACCTTAAGGTTTTTGAGGCTTCTGTGTTGTGTTTTGCCGTGTACTGTCAAAAGAAAAACCTCAGACCTGCCCTTTAGAACATTGCTTGTAAGGACCATGATTTGCTTATACATATAGTCATTCTACATGATTCTGTTGGTAGTATACCGGTTAGCCAATATTTCAACATGGGCATGAGTGAATGTGCCAATACTGCCACCACGTGCTTTATTCCCTTTTGAACTAACATCATTTTTGTTTCAAGTGGTGGAAATGCTTTTTACTTTGTGCTATCCTGTGTGTTTGGTTACAATATCTGTTGTGATTTGTAAATGATGGATGAACTACCACCATACCTCATCAGTGTCATCACTATACGGTATCATCTTAAGGTGTATGTGATCTTACTTGCATATTTCTCGTTGCTATAATTTGATAGTATGTATAACTTTACCTTGGATATTTTCAGTAGCATCTTTGTTAGATAGTAATCGATTTAATTGCTTATCGTTAATTGTTTTCTTGATTATTCTATTTGTCGCTTTTTTCCTGATTGCATTCTCAAACTCTGCCCCGCATGTCGTTTGTAGTTCATTTGCCAATTAATGATCCTGTTATCTTGATTCTCTTTTTTTCTCTTTTGTTTTTCAGTACTAGTTATTCTAGTTTGCTATTTACAACGTGTCTTAAGTGTTGATCTAACACCAATCTGGATTTAGGACACAATGTGTCTTAAGCCAGATTGGTAGCATTTTTAGGACACATTTTGCTTCTTTGTAACGATCCCTCACGAACCGTTACAGTTGACTTCTTATTTAATCATTTATCTTTTATAAAATTGCGGAAAATATTAAGATTGAAATAAAAATCTTTACATAATGGAAAACTTTA
This sequence comes from Ficus microcarpa, assembly GCA_025413485.1. NCBI lineage: Eukaryota > Viridiplantae > Streptophyta > Magnoliopsida > Rosales > Moraceae > Ficus > Ficus microcarpa. The sequence continues at coordinate 30,294,798 of CM046377.1, forward strand.
CTTAAAAAATTTTAGGAAACTTTAGAAATTTTTTTTTTTTTTTATCAAAATAACTTTCATAATTAATATAGACATATATTTTTAAAAACCCAATGCAAGAAATAAAATTTAAGTCTACATAAAACATTCAATCAAATAATAATAAATTAAAGTTTCAAAACTTTGTTGGAAACTAAAATGTCCATCCCATGATCGTTCCTCCCGTTTTCCTATCACATATCGTCCCGCTATCCGCTTCAAGCTCCTCCAACACTACATCTTATCCTTTCCTTTATCTGCAACACGAATTAAGTTATATAAACAAGGGCTTAATAAGACACTTAAATCTTACTAGTGTAAATAAATATTTTTCTTTTATCATCATAACTATAAACATCATTTTAAAAAAAACTTTTAACTTTTAAAACTGCTATATATTGGGCCCAGCGTTGTACCATCATAGCGCGCTAGTCACGGAAGGGTTGGGGTAGCAAATCCCAAACTAACGGTGACAAAAGTCCGCTCACCGGACAACAACATCATCATCATCATCATCAAAGGTGTACAACGCCATTTTAAAACATAAAATACATATACATACCATATATATATTTTTCATCAAAACATCATAATAGGAGAAGTATTATTTAAAAACATCATAACATCGTCATCAACATCAAAACATATACTTCTCAAATTTTTATTCATGTTGCAGGTGAGAGTGTACTTACTTAAACGCCTTACTTAACCTTTTCAAATTTTCTGATGGTGACGCGCGATTAAGGTCTCGAGTGCTCGCCTTTAGAACCGTTCATGCCATGAGTAATAAATAAAATCAAATCAACAAAAGCTCATAATAATTCATCAAACACATCCGTCATATCATAGTAGTGCCTAAAAGGCCTATTTCATCATTCAATAACATCATAACACAATAAAATTGAATAATTTTATGAAATTTTAAATCCTGACCGAATCTGCCAATCAGACCTTTATCCCTTCAAAAATTCATAAAAATTCATACAGAGCTTCAAAAGGCTTGAAACCAATTTTAAACAAAAGTAGACATCCAGATCTTTCTAATAGTATCCAATTCATAAAAAATGAAGACCGTTTGGACCCTTAAAAATAGTTTTGAAATTGATTTCTAAACTTTTACCGAAACTGGCAGCCGGACCTTTGCCGGTTTGAAAAATCACAAAAATTTACAAATGTTTCCAAATGATATAAAACTGATTCTAAATGAAAATAGACATCTATAGCTTTCTAAAAATATCAAATTTGTTAAAAACGAAGACCGTTGGATTCTCAAAAACAGTTTTGAAATTTGATCATTAAAATTTACCGAACCTGGCAGTCCGACCTCTACCTATTTGAAAAATCATATAAATTCATACATAACTACAAAGGATGTAAAACTGATTTCAAACGAAAATATACATGTAGGGCTTTCCAACGATGTCAAATTTGTTTAAAACAGAGACCGTTTGGATTCTGAAAAACAGTTTTGAAATCTGATCATTAAAATTTTACCGAACTTGGCAGTCCAACCTCTGTCTATTTGAAAAATCATAAAAATTCACACATAACTCCAAAGGATATGAAACTGATTTCAAATGAAAATAGACATCTAGGGCTTTCCAACAATATCAAATTTGTTAAAAACGAAGTCCATTTGCACCCTTAAAAACCGTTTGAAATTCTTATTTTAGAATCTGAAAATTTCAGTGCAGTGGTTAAATCCAAAAATCATTAAAAGCATTAAAAAAAATATCATCACAATGTATATGATTCATACACACACACACACACACACACACAAAACAGCCCTAAGACATGTTTCTAACACATAAAATTATTCAATCATCATATCAATGAAATCATAAATCAAGAAATCAAAAACCCTAATTTCACCTTGTTCACAAAAATCAACCTTATTGCCATCCTTCGATCATCATTTGATAAATATTTCTCATCCTCTCTTCAAACTCACATAAAACCACTCATCAAAAAAATCATCTAATCCCTCAAAGAGTCCCAAACCAAAATAAATAACAAAAATCATTCTCATCGTTAAACAATACCGAAACATACCTTGAAATCTTTTGATTTTCGGTTTGGAAGAATTTGGAGGTTTGGCGGATTCTTTTTTTTTTTTTTTTTTCTGTGTTTGTGCGTGAGAGAGAGGCAGAGAGAGCAGCCAAGAGAATGAGAAAGAAAAGAAAAGGGAGGCTAGGGAAGAGAGAGAGAGAGAGAGAGCATGAAAAAAAATGGAAACTTTGAAAATTATAAAGGAATTAGTAAGCAATTTAATCCCAGATAAATTTTGGAATTAATTAGGATTGAATTCTTTTATTTAAATGTCCCTTAATATCTGTGGCTGTCAATAGTGTGTGAAAACGTGTAGAAGGAAAAGGAAACAACTAGGTTAACTCTTAGAATTTTCGCACCAAAATCACACATGGTAAACTGGTTGGTTACTAGCTAGTATCCGGATAGTATACTGGTCATAATTTCTTACTCTGATATCGGATTTGCACAAATGAGTAGGTGTTGGAAAGCTTATGAAAAGCTCTATAAGTTGATCCAAGTTTCAGAATAATTTTTTGTCATTTAAAGATTCATAATTGAGTTGAAAATTAACATCATATAGAATATGTCTTTTTCGGATAATGTACTTTCCCTCTTTTTTTTTTTTTTTTAACATTAACATCATCGCAAATACTATATATCATATATATATTCAAGCCATCACACAAAATTATCAAGTCATCATAAAAAAATTCATCAATTTGGCATGAACTTTGTTCTAGCACATCAAGTCCCCATCGCGGCACCTGTGAAAAGTAACTCAACAAAACATTAGAAGTAAGAAGTTTCTATTTCATCACATTACCAACATTAACTCTAAAGTTAATTTTTTAATATTATTGCTAGTTAGCGTTTAGGGTGTTACATTCTTCCACTTGGGTTATGGTGCAAATCCTCCATGGATTCATTGGACCGGCTAAATCTTTCTCCGTTAGAGTTGCTGCCTTGTCCAAAAACCTAACCGATTTCCCAAAAAAAAAAAAAAAAAAAGTTCATTTCTTTGATGGGCAATATTAAATTCAATATGGATATAGATATTATCCTTTTCATGACTAATTTTTAACAAAATATGAATTGCCTACAAATTTTGTTAAAAAAAAAAAAGAGAAAAAAGAAAAGTCTACAAATTGATAAAATAGGGAATATTGGCTTTAAATAATTTTTTTAAAGTACTTTTGAGCCAATATTGGTTGTTATGGTTACGTCACAACTAAAGAGGCTAAAAGAAACTTTGATTTTAGTATTTCTAACTCTGTTCTTTTTTTTTTTTTTTTTTTTTTTTTTTTTTTTTTTGCGCCACAAGAAAATTACTTAAGAAAAGAATGGATTATAGATTACTTACGAAAGCTCGGTGCTATGGAGAATTTTTCTACTCCCTTTGATGGCGGATTCTGATCCTTCAACTTCATATAGTTCATCAGGATTCACTGCGACAATATTCCATTTCTTAGCAGCAGCCGTGAAGATCTGAGCAACATGCGGAATAGGGTTCCCGCACGGTTCAACATATCGATATCCTGGTGATCCAAACAAGAACGACACTAGGGCTATAACGGCCGAACCCAAGGCCACCAAGAATCCTTAAGCCCACTTCCCAATATCCTCATGGTACACCAAGACGGTGTTTGAGAAGAGCGATCCAACATTCAAAGCAAAATAGAAGTAGCAAAAGAAAGCCGCCTTTGAATCCTTTTCTTTTGGGTTTGACTCGTCGAATTGGTCCGATCCAAAGTTTGCCAAAGTGGGTTGGTGACCCCCATATCCAAGGGCTACTAAGTAGATGGACATGTAGAAAATAGCCACACCGAGTGTCGACGAGGGCACGCATGCATTCAAGCTTCCCATCACCACACCCCGCCGGTTTGATCAAGAACAACCAAGATGATATTGATAAGAGACCACAACCGTAAAAATGAACGAAACAATTCAATCAAAATTAGTTTCTCATTTTTGAATATTTTGTATCACACTATATTTATTTAACTATAAACATCTATATTCTCTAACATGACACCACTACATATTACTGGTTATTCTCACAAATGAATCTTACACATGTGGGACTTAATTATTGTGAGCAATGAATGTCTAGAATTACTAATTCTGAAATTATATAACGAGCGATAATTAACGTCCTAATATAAATATATATATTTATTTGTAAATGTATTGCAAAGTTGTTACCAGCACAAGGATGGCTTGAAAGAATGCGCATGTTAAGTAATGGCCCCAATAAGAATCACTGAGGAAAGCTCCGATTAGAGAACACAAGTAAACAGTTCCAGTCCACTTGCTGACACTATTTGCAGCATCCGCAGTGTCTTGGTCAAGAACTCTGGTTAAGAACAAAACCAAGTTCACTCCAACCCCAAAGAATGCCAGTGTTGCTAGGGCGTGGTTGGCTACAATTAAAACATGAGCAAGATATAAATAAATAAATAAATAAATATAGAGAAAATTTGAATCAAAACCAAAATTGAGGAAACAAGTAAAGTTTTTTCACACACACATATATGGATAAGGTCTTCAATCTAGTAGCCATATAGATCCGGCAAGGTACCATTTTGACTGCACTTGATATTTGTAATTTGTTGTAAAAGTTTCCAAAAATAACATGTCACATGTATATAAAATTGCAATAAAAATCAACTACCTAATAGTTACATGACGATGTTGAAATAAATAAAATAAAATAAAATAAACTACATCAATACGGCTCCCGGACCAAGGACTAATCAAATATATATAGTAATATCATGTCGCATGTACATACCAAGCAAGAGACTCGAATATCTCCACCCTCCTGTTCTCTTTCTAATTCCTTGATCACTTCTATTCTCTTCACCGGGCTGTAGATTTATATATAAATAATAATAATAATAATATTAACAACCCATGAACTTAATCCAATCCCTACACAGATTCACACACACACACACACACATATATATTTATACTTGTATCTGTATTTTCTGAAATTCGTCCACAAATACACGGTACTTACACTAATTCCATCATATAACTACGGTTGAAACACAGGAAAAGTACTATAGCCAAACGTGCTTTATTGACTAAAACTGGTCCACTTAATAATATTCCAAGTAGCTAGTATATACCGCTACAGTTCACCCATCCGCAAATAGGATGGCGGGAGAGAGACCAGAGAAAATTGTCTAAATAATCATATTTTTTTTATTTATTGATTAATATAATATAAATTCTTTATTCTTAACCAATATAACATAAATTTTAATTAATTTTAGTTTAATTTTATATCATATCTTTTCATGTCATATTAATGTAATGGTCACTAAATTTATGTCATTCATTCAGGTACTTTCCTCTTAGGACAACCATTGAACATCAATACTTTAAAAAACAAAAAAACAAAAACAAAAGACCAAAAAACAAAACAAAACTGAAATAGACAGTCCTACCTTGCATATAAACGCGTATGTGTGTATATCTATATGTGTATATGGAGCATGGGACTAAGAAGTCGACATATATCAAGTTTGATCGAGACAGTGTGTGTATACATATACATACATATATATATATAGATGTATGCACATTTATTCCTGGCCCCTAAGATTTTTATTATACATTCTTAAATACGAAAAAAAAAAAAAAAAAAACAACAACAACAACTCAATCCCTAGATTGTACTTTTTATTATACATTCTTAACTTCAATTAAATTGTAGTTTTTCATATTAGTTTTCGTCTTTTTCTAAAAAATCAACAAAAATTATAATTAGTTTTTGAAAAATCAGTCAAATCCAATTTAAAATTTTTATTTTCAACCGCCGAACCATACGCAACCTATAACTTACTAACAAGTAACAAGACTCAAGTTATTACTAACTAGAAAGTAGGAAAAAAAACTCAAAAGTAGGAAAAACAAACAACTAAATGTCTAAATCCGAATCTTAACAAGATATTGACTCATTCAAGAGAGAAATAAAGTAAAAAGAATTTAATTACATTAATCCTAGTCCTAAATTAACGAAAAACCAAAAAATGAACATAAAACATCCCAAGACTAAACATAAACTAAACTAATATATATATATACATTTTTTTTTCCGGACCTATAACACTTACCTTTAGTATAGCCTGGTCGGTGGAGTTACGTGAATCCATAGCGGCCATTGAAGTTTTCTGCAAATTAAGTACAAAAATATTAATTTGCCAAATGAGTACACAAAGTTACATTTCATATCTCATATTCATATGTACGTGCTGCATATATTTGTGACTGAGATCCCCTATTTAATTTTTGATGTCCGAAATATTATTTAGGCTATCAAATTATGTACCATCATTTAATGGACTCAAACATTAAAATACTGAAAAATTAGTTAAAAAGTATTTCAAAATTTTTATATTACGTGGGCAGATAAAAACAAAATAATTAATATCCTCTACAAATTATTTATCAAAAAGATACTCTATACAAATTATTGAATTGCTAAGAGTAGGGGATAAAGTAACATACTGATATTATAGGAGTACTCGAGGACGTTTCTAACCACAACTACAATCACTAAAATGGGAAAAGAAAATGGGCTTCAAAAAAAAAAAAAAAAAAAAAAGAACAACTTGCTTCTACTTGGAAGAAGAAAAAGAAAATAAGAAATTTTGAAGGAATTATGGGGAAGAGAAGAAGTTGTATTGAGAAGAATAAGTGTTGGAGTTCATTATATAGACGAACAATTGGGGTGAGGGTGGGGTACTGTGGAAAACAAACAAAATGTCATTTTCGAACTTTATTTTGTCCTTGTATTGTGTCGAACAAAACTAATATATGAAAACATAAAATTTTAAAAAAAAAATTATATTGACAAAGAAAAAAGGGATATATTCGTGAAAAGGGGCAAAGCAAGTTTGCGTAGAAGAGGTTTGGACCACAGATTTGGTCATATTTTCATAAATTTATAAATTCATTTTCCACATCAAGATGGCACAAGAATTTTTATGATCTCTATCTCTGTTTATTTTGGATTTTCAGTGGCATTTTATAGTGATAATGCCTCCTTATTATCACTTTTGAATTTATAATGTCACGAATAATACAAACTTCTAAAATTTCATCACAAAGCATAAAGAACAGTTGTTCAACAGTTCTTCAATGAAAAGCCTCTTCAGTCCTTTTATTCTATTGCTAATAAATTTGTAAATATTCGTTAAAAAAAAAAAAGGTACGCATGAAGTGATTAATGAACTAGAATTTAATCTCTCTATTTGGCATGTTCATAACAGTGTGATTATTATGATGATTTTCAAGTTTTATACTTTAAAATTACATAGTAATAACCATAAGGATGTGAAGTTTTGCTAGACGTAAAATATAATTTATTTATGGGTAAATTTCATTAATAGCACCTCTGGAGAAAATAATATTAAAATCAGCACCACTTTTTTTTCCTTTCAGTTCTAGCACTGCCACGTCAGATATGTGGGCCCCAGTAGCATTTAATGTGTGCAAATTTCCCCGTTTACCCTCATCTCCCTCGCAGGTTCCAAAAAAATTTCCAAACCAGCATCTACAGTGTTTTAGAGAGAGAAAATGAAACCTAGAAAGACAAAGGGTCGCCGCCGGCCGGAACCTCTCGGAAACCGCCCGAAACCACCACGAAATCCCTCCATAAACCGCTCCGACGCCTGTGAACGTCGGAAAATCTTCAAAATCCGTTAACTGTCGAAATACACGAAACTGACCTGCGAAAAACAGCACTGTTATGACCGGACGGTCACAACGATTACGACCGTTAAGTTATTCACGATACCTCGTGACAAGAGGAACGGTCATAACCGTTCTGACCGAGTAGTCATAACAGTTATGACCTCAGCACTATACCCTGAGTACACAAGAGCAACGGTCACAACCGTTCTTACCGAGTGGTCATAACGGTGATGACCGCAGCAACACTATACCTTGGTCGTCAGGAGCAGCAGTCATAACCGTTCTGACCTAGTGGTCATAACGGTTATGACCGAAGCTATATACCTCTGTAGAAGAGTGACGGTCATAACCGTTTTGACCGTCCGGTCATAACTGTTATGACATGGTCCCTATACCGCCACGTCAGCTTGTGGGGCCCACCAGCTTTTAGGGAATGCCAAAGGTCAGGGTTACCCTCGTCTCCCACCATCCGAAGAGTCACTGTCCCTTACGCTTTCCTATATCAAACCCTTCAACATGGTTTTAGAGAGAGAAATCTAAACATATGGAGAGAAAGCCCGAATCTAGAGAGAGAGGGAGTTGCAACCAGCAGGTCCCGCTCGGAATCAGGCCGAAACCATCATGAAGATCATGCTTGATAAACTGCCTGCATGTGTGTTAACGCCGGAAATCTTAAAAAAAAAAAAAAAAAAGAGAAAACTCCCCTTGTCGAAGGCGACGAAAATGCGAGAGAAAAACACAAATCCTGCAAGGAGGTGTGTCCGAGTATCGGCTTCGGCATCTAAAAGCCTATCGGCCAAGGAAAAGTTGATTTTTATGTTTTTATGTTTATAAAGTTAACGTTTTTAAGAGCTAGGAAAAAAAAGTTTTCATTTTTATATGTGTTTTTTTTTAGAATCCACCCTTCTAAATGATCTGTAGGAAAATACTTGCAAAATACATAGAGTTAGTCATTTTTTTATAGATTTTCAGATGGTCATGAATTCGGCCTTGATGGTCATAATGAAAATGACTCATTTGGAAAATTCCATTTTCAGTTGGTCAGTTTTATAATGAGCAACAGGTCATAACGATTATGACTGGGTCTCTCAACTATGTAGAGAGAGCGGTCATAACAGTTATGACCATCCGGTCCTGACAGTAATGACCGTTACTGTATATCAGGATAGGGAGAGAGGTCATAACTGTTATGACCACCATGTCATAACAGTTATGACCGTTACTCCGATAGAGGTCAATAACAGGAAGAGAGGTAATAACTGTTATGACCACCATGTCATAACAGTTATGACCGTTAGTATAGTGATAGGGTGCATAACCGTTATGACCACAACAGCGGTTATGAAATTTGATCTAGATAACGATAGGGAGCTTTAAACGGAATCTGTCTCTCCCACCGTCGCTCATGAGTTAATCCATTCTACCGTCGAATCATTCACAGCAGCCTCTGACAGCCGTTCTCTGGCAAAGGTAACTTCAACATCACAGCTTTACCCTCATTTCTCTTGTTTTGTCAACTGTCCTAGCCGAGCAAATTTCTTATTCTTAATTGAAATGGTTTGGGTTCTATTAAAAGTTTCTATGTCAAGATAGTTGTTGAGCCCTTCGCATCTAGAAAAGAATATCAAGACTGGGTTCGTCAGATGCACATGCAGTATGACAAAGAGGTTGTCGTGGGCGAAGAGCAACCAGTTATTGATGGCAGCCGTGTGAATACCAAAGCTAATGGAATGTTGACATTTTAATAGCCGAACATTCCATTATCTTTGGTATTCACACGGCTGCCATCAATAACTGGTTGCTCCTCGCCCACGACAACCTCTTCGTCATACTGCATATGCATCTGAAGAACCCAGTCTTGATATTCTTTTTCTAGTTGCGAAGGGCTCAACAACTCTCCGGACATAGAAACTTTTAATAGAACGCAAACAATTTCAATTAAGAATCTGAACTTTGCTCGGCTAGGACAGTTGACAAAACAATAGAAATGAGGGTAAAGCTGTGATGTTGAAGTTACCTTTGCCAGAGAACGGCTATCAGAGGCTGCTGTGAATGTCGACAGTTGAATGGATTAACTCATATAGTGACGGTGAGAGAAAGAGTTTCTGCTTAAAGCTCCCAATCATTAACTAGAGTAACGGTCATAACTGTTACGACCTGATGGTCATAACTGTTATGACCTATCTCCCTAGACGAACTGTCAGAATTGTTATGACTTGGTGGTCATAACAGTCTTGACATCTCTCCCAGTCGGTAACTAGAGTAACGGTCATTATCGTTATGACCATCCGGTCATAACAGTTTTGACTTATCTCCCATGACCTGGTGGTCATCGATGTTTTGACCGTATGGTCATAACAGTTATGACCTGGCGTGACTATAGTATCGGTCACAATTGTTATGACTACCCGGTCATAACATTTATGACCGTTCTCCCTTCATAACAGTAATTATCTCTTTCCCTTTGTCAAACTCGTCGATGAATGAACACTTCTTCCTTTGAAAGGTTTATTATATAATATGAAAGCATTGGCATAACACGTCAGCAAATTATCAGATTATATAAATAAACATGAAAAATTGATGCATCTTAAAATATTGTATCGATAAAGGGTTGTTCAAGGATGAAATTAATAAATAATCAAATAAGCATAAAAAACCCAAACGTGTAATGCCGTAAAATATGACTTAATTGCTATAACTTGTCATTAAATACTCAATTTGTTAAAAAAAGTTAATTTCTGTCCAACACCTAATATACCTTAATTGGTATAACATTACATAATATTAAAATTATAGAACTAAATAAAATAAAAATTTATGACCATTTTTTATGCCTTGATTGCTATAACCGGTCATTAAATTATTATTATCAGGTCATAATGAAATTAAAAATTGATCATGCTTAATATATGACCTTATTGGGTTCCTCAATTATCAATCTATAAAATGAAATTCAATTTATTCGACTTAAAATATGACCGACCTAAATAATACAACTGTTATGCCCGAGAGGTCATAACAGTCATGAACTCTGTCCCAATAGTTAACTACATAACTGTTATGACATGGTGGTCATAACAGTTATGACCTCTATACCTCCCCATCGTTTGCTAGGGTAACGGTCATTACCGTTATGACCGGATGGTCATAACAGTTGTGACCTTTTTCCGTATAGCAAGGGTCATTACCGTATGACCGGATGGTCATAACAGTTATGACCTTTCTCTCTCCCCATCGTGAAGTATCTGTCATTACTTTTATGACCATCAGGTCATAACACTCATGACCTCTGTCCCAATAACATCAAGTCATCGCTGTTATGACCGGGTGGTCATAACAGTTATGCCCGTTCTCTTTTCCTAGTTACTAACTTATCGGTGTTACCCAGCGGTCATAACTGTTATGCCCAGCAGGTCATAACAGTCATGACCGATTGTCCCAACAGTGACCCGGTCTTCTCTGTTTTGACTATACGGTCATAACAGTTATGACCACCATATCTTCCTACTATGCCCAGCGGTCATAACTGTTATGCCCAGCAGGTCATAACAGTCATGACCGATTGTCCAAATAGTGACCCGGTCATATCTGTTATGACTATACGGTCATAACAGTTATGACCACCATGTCTTCCTACTAATAACGTATCGGTCATGCTGCCCAGCGGTCATAACTGTTATGCCTAGCAGGTCATAACAGTCATGACCGATTGTCCCAATAGTGACCCGGTCATCTCTGTTATGACTAGACGGTCATAACTGTTATGACCTTTGTCTCTTTCAAACCAGAGTATCGGTCATAACTTTTATGACCATCGGGTCATAACAGTCATGACATATTTTTTGTGGCAAACTTGTCGATTTAATGAGCAGTCTTTTCCATAAAATAGTGTATCTAAATGATAATTACTAAAAATTTGGTGGCCCAGGTCATTAAATCGTCAATACTGTTATGAACCAAAAATAATAAAATTTGGTATGCTTTACACTTATGACGACGTGTCACCTGAAATTAGCAAATGCAATATATTATTAAAAAATTTTATGTTCACAGATTACATGTATAAAGACATATATGCCCTCATCAACCCTAAACTGATAATTTCCCAGATTCCCGCCCCACTCAGACCCCCTCCCGCCGACCTCAACATAGAAGCCACAGTATGATTAGATATGAAATTTTAAACTTCTGCTTTCCACGTATTTCCCTCGTTTCTATAACTTAAGGCTCACGAACCCACGATGCACCATTACCCACTGATCTACACTTACTCTAACTCAAACGAATCCAACACATTCTTCTTTCACTCTGTTTAACCAACCCGAAACGACACATGTGCAGGGCATTCAACTAAATCTTCCCACTCCCAATCACGTGGCGCAGAGGTATGGCTGCTTCTCTATTTCATTTATTGCCGAAGAACATGCTCTAAATGTGTGTGGGTTTTGAAATTAATCAAATTCAAAGAATTGAATATCTGACAAACTATTTGGGGTTTTATGAATCTCTGTATGACCTGTGTGTCTTCTGGTCGTGTATAAGGGAAAACTGGTCATTTGCACAATGACCATCCAGCAAAGACAGAGATGACCGGTACTTTGTGCCGTCAATTGCATAATGACCGTCTGGTCATAACTGTTTTGGCCGGTTTAAGTAGAGTTCGGTCATTGGCGTAATGACCGTGTGGTAAATATCAATGTGACCAGTATGTTAATGAGCTACATATATATATATATAGATACATATATATCACAACTAACCTAATATGACTAAATTCTTGCAGTTGAAAATCCAGGAATGCAGGACGTTTGTGTTTTCATCAACTATAATGGTCAATGGGACGGCACATCGAGATACGTTGGTGGCGATATGAAGGGAATATTGCTGCCCGATACCGCAACATATGTTGATCTTATTCAGATGGTCAGAGGTGTTATTGGAATTAGTCGCCTGGAGAAGACGATAGTCATGAGATACATTGTTGAACCTGGGCTGCCTCCCGTGAGGATACAATCTGATGCTGACGTTAAATTCTACATACAATTGAAGAAGAAGGATGTTCACGTGCTTAGCAAATTTCCAATTTCCATCGATGTATTTGAAGAGTCTGCGGCCGAAGGCATGCCACCGGATGTAGGGGAAAGCAACCACCTTGACGACCATCCTTCTAGGGTGGGTGGACAGAGCGATGAAGCCATCCAACCTGTAAATGACAGTAATCTCATAACCACTCCTCCTCACATCACTTCTCCATAGTGCGTGTGGATCTGCACAATGACCATGGAATTGAACATGAACATCATGTATTCAACCCTGACGACGAGGTCGGCCGTGATGATTGTAAAGGCAGGCTATCAAATGATAACGATGCTGCTCGTAATTCAAACGAGAAGAGTGCCACACCCAGCATTGGAGCCCATTCTTTTGCCGATCATATTATATCTCAGTCTAAGGATGTACCTAGCAGTGATAGTTTTTCCGGCCCAGTAGTTGTGGCAGATTTAACCCCTGTCACGATGAGCGTAAATGTTATTTTTGAGAACAAAAAGTTACTGCAATACCATCTTCATCACGATGCAATGACTAAACACTATCAATTCAAGGTGAAGAGGTCGAACTCTACTCTGTTACACGTGATATGTATAGATCATGAAGGTTGTCCTTGGCAATTGCGTGCGACTAGGATGAGAGGTAGTGAATTTTTTGTTGTGAAGAGGTTCGATTCCGTCCATACCTGTTCACTTGAAATCGTTCAAGGTTCACATCGTCAAGCGAAGAGCTGGATGATCGGCGAGTGTGTTAAGCGAAAATTCTTGGACCCTACAACTACCTCATATAGACCTCGCGAAATACAGCGAGACATGCAGTCCAAATTTGGAGTTCATTTCAACTATCTTAGAGCATGGCGATCGAAGGAAGCTGCACTAACAAGCCTGAGGGGAGATGATGCAGAGTCATACAAAGGTAATACCCATGACGATCATTATAACTTATATAACGAACATCATGATATTGATTTTGTCATCATTACAGGTCTGCCCGCGTGGGCTGAAATCGTTAAGAGCAAAAATCCTGGCTCCGACATTGACATTGAGACAGACTCAGAACAGTGTTTCCAATACCTTTTTCATGTGCTTAGCTGCTTCAAAGCACGGTTGGCCTTATTGTCGTCCAGTAATTGTGGTTGATGGATCTGCACTGAAGGCCAGGTTCGGAGGAATGCTGCTTGCTGCATGCGGTCATGACGCAAATGGCTCCATATTTCCACTTGCATTTGGTATCGTTCCATCGGAGAGCAATGAATCATGGCAATGGTTCTTCGAGAAGCTAAGGGATTCAATCGGCAGTCGAGATTCCCTTGCTATTGTGGCTGATAGGCATAAGGGTATCGAGAATGCAACAAACCTCGTCTTTCCAGATGCTGCCTTCGGGATATGCGTCCAACACCTGGCTGCAAACCTGAAGACTAGGTACAAAGACTTCAAAGGCCCTCTGAAGGCCTATTTTGATGGCGCAGCCAGGTCATATCTGGTAACTGAGCACAATCGGCATATGGAATCCATCCGTATTCGTAACGCCGACATGCACCGATACCTTATGCAGGCCGATCCTACAAAGTGGTCGCGAGCGTACTTCAGTGGACGGAGGTATGCAATCATGACAACCAACATCGCGGAGTCATTAAACAGTGTGGATCGGAAAGCCAGGCTCATGCCAGTTAGATTCTTGGTGGAATGGCTGAGGCAACTACTGCAAAGATGGTTTGTCCAAAGACGTGAAGAGGCACTCAACATAAAATCGAAATTGGCCCCAAATGCAGAGCACTTGATTCGAACCAACTTCGCGCACGGTCTAAAAGTAACGGTATGTGATAAATGCCACATAATGACGAGCTGGGTCAAAATTTTTGCATCCAAAACTGTGTAAGAACGAAAAAACTAACATCTTTATGTTCCTTGTCTTACAGCCGCGTCCAGCCGATCAGTATGAGTACGCTGTCACCAGCAACGCAGGCCAAATATTTATTGTTGATATGAGCGAACGGACCTGTACCTGCAGACGATTCCAGGTTGACCAAATTCCTTGCGCTCATGCAATGGCCGTGTGTAACTACCGACGGATTGAAGGGCTCAACAGACATTCACGCCACCCACGTCATATGATTTGCACACCCTCCCTATGCATGAGAAAGCCTCTTAGGTATAACATCTTACTCACGACCACAAGTACAATCACTTATAATGTCTATCAAGCCTCTATGCCTAAGTAATGTGAGACTCCACATTCTTAGCAATTTTTCCAACAAATTCCAATCAAATGACACATTTTGAGTGTCAATTTTTCATTCACCCAATTACCATTTTGAGCGTATGAATATCCAATTTTTATCTCCTAACGATGGAAAATATATCCACCAAGATCCCTTACTTTTATAAAATGAGTCCTATTCAAATTTATATTCAAAATGACTCCTCAAAGTGGTTTTTTCCAACGCTAAACCCTTTCCTGCTTCTGCTATGATTGGTAATAATTGTTTAGAAAAAAGAAAGGCAAATTTGGTATAATTTGGCATAATGAAAGTTTCCATTTACGAAGAATATTTGCACCGACTTTTATTTTAGTCTTAAATGAATTATATATATTGGCTTATAAGTTATTTTTATAGAGACAGATATATTAAAATTTTCAAAGCTTTTAATTCTAATTTCTTCATTATTACATTTCTTGAAAATCTTATATATGACGTTAAGTGTCTTCTTTCTTCTTTCTTTCTTTATTTTATTTATTATATTTTATTTTTTGATATTCAGTGAACCATGTCCTTACATTTGTTAACAAAAATATTACATGAATTAGCTAAAGATGTCTTAGAATTTTCATTATTAGAAGAGGACATTATAACGTGGTTGGGATATGTTTCATCGGCGCTTGTACCTACTATAACATATTTTTTAATGTAACAATAGATGAGTTAATAAAATTAAACCAAAAAAAAAAGTATTGGGATGGAAAGATATGCAACATGACTAGCAACCGCTCAAGTGGCCGAATTAGTGAATGGGTAATTCGAATTTTGAACTCTTCATTTCTTAGAGTTCGTTGGTGAATACGTTTTGAGTTGAAAATTTTAAGTTTCAATAATAATTTTTATTGACTTTTTAGAAAAGACAAAAATTTTTTCAGAAAAGATAAAAAAACTTTTTCAGAAAAAAATAAAAACTGATATGAAAATTTTGAGTTTAAACTCAAATTCAAACACCCCTTAGTAGTAGTAAAAAGAATGACCTTTTCAATAAACTCGAAGGGAGCAAGATAATTAATGATATAATAATAACTACAACAATCGTAATAATAGTGGGATGGGTTCAATATTTAATTCCATTATGACTTGGACCTTTTTTTCAAATAAATGATAGGTTTATTTCGTTTGAAGGGGAAAAAATCAAAATAATAATTAAATATCCAGAAGTAATTTCAAAGGATTCCCTTTAACAAAAATAAGTGATTGAAAATGAAAATTGAAGAGTGTTTTTCTATATAAAGTTTTCACAGTCATCACGGAAAAAGTCTCTGTAAAATTTACCGAAAATACAATTGGCAGACATGCACCACATGATGATTATTGGGAACACGCGTAAACACATGAATTTGTCAGCTTTTTCCTCTTCTTTTCTTTTTTTCCTCTTTTAAGCTGATCCATTTGTCACTTCACGTGAATATATTAGACGAATATATATATATATAATCGATACTCTTATCAAATAAATATATATATATATATAGATATACATTAAAAAGAATTAATTATCTGAGTTGGTTGACCAATAAAGGAACAAATTAATTATCAGTCTTTTTTTAAGACATACATTCCAAAAGTTGGTTAATTCTGATATAGTTAGAAGGTAGTGTACTTAAAAGGTTTATTCATTGGAATTTCCATGATTAGGGTTTGTTTGTTTATTTCACGTGTTTGATCCTTGTCATTTTAAAAATTATAGGGTGTTTGGTGTTCATCCCATTTCAAACTTATTTCAAACTTTTTTTTGTCTTTTTCTTAAAAAGTTTTTGTCTTTTTCCCAAAAAGTTTTTTGTCTTTTCTGAAATTCAAAAAAATTTACTATTACAACTAAAATATTTCAACTCAAACTAACACACCAACACACCCCTAAATAAAAATGATATCTGTTTAATTAAACCTAAAAGCTCATTTTATTTTAGAAAAAAGAAGGACGATTTCACTTATCTCATTTCAAAACTATTTTGCAACAATTTCAAATTAAAAAATTTCTCTCTCGTGCTTTGAGCTTTTAAATTCCATATTTTTCTCATTCCATCTTCGATTAAAATGATTTTTTTAATGTGTTTATAATTAGAAGAGGAAAAATTTATATTCATACCCTATTAAAAATATGAAAAGATATCATCAAATTTGTTATTAAAAAAAACCAATTTTTGAATTATTTTTTCTTTCACCTATTTAAACATCATATTAGAAATTTTATATTTTTCAGGATTTCAAAAGAGATGCACATCCAAACACTTTCCAAAATAAAAGAGAGTGACTTCTCATTTGAAAACAATAAAATTTTTACTGCAAAAGCAAACATATCATCAAACAGATCCCTTAGTCTAGTCACTGCCAGCGCATGCTGCTACGTAAATGGAGTGTCAAATCAAGTGTGATTATCACAAGAGAGAAGTTTTCTAAACGTAAACTCCTTTAATTTGAGGGAATTCTTTACGCGTTTCTAAATGTCAAATCACATTAATTTTTCTAGCTTCAATACAATTTAAGAAGATTTGATTGCACCACCGGTAAAGTTTTCTTCCTAAACTGATCACCTAATTCGTTAAAAAGTGAATTCCCACTACCAAACATATGAAAACATAGCCATAACACAGTATCATATAGTTTTGACCGGATAGATTTTTCATTATGTTTGTTAAATATGCTCACTTTTTTTCTTCAGTAGGGAATTCTTCCACCTAATGAATGATCAGCCCCCAATAAAACTTCCACTTTTTAGGAGTGAATTTTAAGATTGCGGCCAAAAAAAAAAAAAAACACGTTTTTGAATTATTGTCCTAATTAATCACACAGATCTTCAATCAACACAGGGGCCCAATTCATTCTCCAAATTAGTTGGGAGTTGGGGGAGCCCGCGCTTGACCCATACCAATCCTACACTCTTTTCTTCTATTGTTTCTTTGTCACTTCTTGGAAATCACGAAGAGGATTCCCGGACTAGACTGAGTAGGCGGGGAGTGGGGACGACCTACTGAATTCACATCAGAAATCGACAACATGAACACAAACGAAATCTTGAGTTGCTTATAGAAACAAAGTGAACCACATCTATTCGCGGAGCTGAGGTATAGGAAGAATGGCTTTTTGGTCCCTTTCGTCGAGTGGTTAGGACATCATCTTTTCATGTCAAAGACACGGGTGGGTTCGATTCCGTAAGGGATAGGTACTCATTCCGACCGCTTTCAATTAGTTTTCATTGCTGATTGATCACTCGCTATTTGGCTGGAAAAGGAGGTCCGGAAGCTGACACTTTACAATTTTTTTTTAATGTTAGTTAGATGAGTAAAAAGGGCGATTGTTCCTTTATAAGTGAAAAGCTCAAAAAGAAACAGTGACAGTTGGCTAAGGCTTAGAACCTACTTTCTTCGTGTTTGATTCGCAGTGATGGAGCCAGAGTTCCATTTTAATTGGGAAGTATACTAATTTTTCACACAAAAATAAATAACAAGAAAAACGAAAACACAATAATTGCAATGTTTTTCAAAAATTTCTAATTATATTTTGAGAATTCTACTACCAATAAGGTTTCATATTAAATCATCAGGCCTATATAGCAAAAGTTGTTTGCTTTACACACTATTTTGTTTGATGTAATTTGACCAAATCTAACATTCAGATTCGTGTACTATCAATAAAGATGTCTTACCATAAAAGCTTTCATAAATATATATATATATATATATCAACAAGAAATCAACAACATGTTACAATAGCTCAAGAGTTACAAAACTAAAAAATAAAATAAAATAAAATAAAATAAAAAGGATAAAGTTTAGGGACATACATGACAATAATAAATCATAATGGGTCAAAATGAAGAAATCACAAAATTTTTAAGAAATCAAATTTAATTTTTCAAAAAGTCAATAGGAGCGACTATCCTAACTCAACCCTTTATAGCTCCACCCTTGGCTTGAAGCAGGTAAAGTTTCAAATGGTGTAAATAAGAACAAAGTAGATCGTGTACTCTTTTTCTTTTTACTAGGTTTTTCCCGCTAAGTTTTTCCTT